>WURT03054625.1:0-23689 GCA_009936505.3 Holothuria glaberrima
TTCTAGTTAGCCTTTTAATTATGGAACTGGAAATTTTACCCAAATGTCACAAGTTGACTCCCTTATTTACGGAATCAACCAAATTCATAATGTATTATGTAGATGATTAAAGGGGATACATGTCCCAATTTTTTTTTTTTTTTTTTTTGTCTGTTGCATTAGAAAAGCTGTTAGAGTATAAATATTGTAATAGTACCATTAGGCCAAGAGTGTGCTCCATTTGAGAAATATAAATTTTATCAGGATCATCAAATCCTGAGTGCCACTTCAGTAGTCATTAATATTTTCTAAGTAGGAGTGCACTCATTTAGAGGATGTATTGTAATTGAAAGCTCAAATATATTCTTTGTAGGAAGGATCACAGACTAGAGGAATGAGTTTGTTGGAAATACTAGGCACATAGTTTAAAAGGAGTCCTCATGTATGGTAGCAATTTGGTGATGAAGGTTTCATCAAACAGTATGTGGCTATAAACTACAGTAATAAACACTGGGTGCAGTGCTCGTGTTGATTTCTTGTGTTCCTAGTCAATAGCAAGTTCTGTATCATAAGGTCTCTTTCGATTGATATTTTACAAAAAAAGTTGTGTTTAAAATGCACCAACATGGCATGCGAAGAAAATAGCTTTAATCATTATTAACCCATTCAGTCTCACCAATAATCTCCAATAATAGTTTTACCTCTTCAAAATATTATCCATTAAAAGAGTAATGGAAGTTGAATCATTTGAAATTTTGAAAGTATGAATCAACAAATTATTCTTGAACAATAAATAACTGAGTTTATTTCAGTGGGAATCTTACTTTTTGAAAAGAAAGCTATGGTATTGCATTATTTTGAATTACAGTATCCATCATTGTGTAACTGTAAACATTAATAATATGAACATTTTCTGTAAAAATAAATGTAATATTTCCCTTTTTAGTAAGTAGTGTAAAGTGATAATGCCTGCATAAGTGGCTGACAGTGAACTGGTTTGCTGTCTGTTCTTAAATTACTGAGATACTGTACTGCACATGAAGTTAGGAAAGTTAATTAATCTAATGAAAAAAGCTAATAGTATGGAGTGTACTTTCAGTAATTATCTATAGCTACAGTATACATGTTTTGTTGGTGTTTGTTCTGTACCATGATTCATTTCCTGTTATCTCTGCACATGTCATGATCATTTTTGAAGATTTGTGCATATTATAAATTGCTATTATTACGATAGTATGATGACAGTGGTAGTGGCGGTGGCAGCGATGACAATAATTTTTATGATCAGCAGTGTTATCTCTGCTCACAGTGTTGCATCTGCAGTGTTGCATCAGCAGTGTTTTTGTTGTGTCTGTCTGGTATTACAGCCGACAAATAACTGTTACACCTTTAAAAGTGACTCATTTTGATTGTACTTTGTTGATGGTCTGTAAACAGAATGGTGTAGGCTTTAATTTCCTTTTAATAATTATAATAAAAGTTCAGGCCTTGAACGATAGCTGCTTTACCATGCTAAGTAAGCATAATGCAGGAGAAGCCTATACAGCCTATGAATTACAACTTCTCACTTGGTACGTGGATAACCAACTCAATAATTAAGATCAAATTTGGTTTCTTTCGTAAGGCTAGTTCAGTTGGGAAAACTGTAGATTGCTCTTGGATGAAATTCCCACCTTCCTTTGACCTAGCTGGGGATGGAACTCCAAACCACGTGGTTGCTCTTGAAACCTCATCACACAAATGCCTCTGCCTTTATCCACTAGGCTGCAGCATGGGTTTGATATAGAATGACAGTGAGGCATTTACATGTAATACATAATCATGCCGATGAAGCTCACATTGAAAACATATCTGTTGTTCTTGACATATTATTAAACAGGATGAAGTTATCACATATTTAACCCAAAGTGAACTTAAAGCAAGCTCATGTTCAGGGCCTGCACATGTTACCCAATAAATTCATATTAATCAACAGACTTTGTATTTCTTTAATCAGTACTGTACTTTTCTCCTCCATTATTCAGCGTTTTCACAAAGCTAATGCATGAAAGACAGAAAACGGACTAAAAATTGCAGCAAAAATTTATGAAAGTTATAATGGTGTATAATAAAAACTTTGCAAATTACACATTCCTCATGGCAGTCCCACATACCTCTCTTTTTCAGGGTGAAGACAGTAGATTGAAATAAAAATCAGCAATTAAAGCATTGCTTAAATATCAGTGTGAGATGATACTACCACTTGCTGGAAGTTCAATACACATGAATATGTAGAAACTTACTGTATATCGTTAAAACCACACATTGGTATTAATGCATTTAGGTTCCTTTTTACGTATGAAAAATAACTTCGGCTTAAACCCTGCCTTGAATACTGTGACCCTACTCTAACAAGAGAGAGCTGAATGGGTAATTCCTGTTTTCTTTCATTCCGGGAGAGAAAACATTCTGAACCACAAAGCTGGGCCCCTTAGGCTTTAGAACTGAAAATGTCACCAAGGTCATTCAGGTTGATTGTTATGTAAAATGCACGTGTTGATGTCACAACAAATTGCATTTGTCATATACAATATGCAGACTTTGACAGTGGGCCTGATATACATTTTCAACTTTATTTGACCTCAAATGGCCTAAGAATGATCTTTGAGGGACTGCAATTTCAACCTTATTTGACCTCAAATGGACTGAAAATGATTTCTGAGCAACCTGCTATGTATATACCCTTTTTTACATTACTGTAGATATATTGTCTTTTTGATGATGGGTTTACTTTGATATCGAACTGATGGTTAAGCTGTAACTAAATCTTGCAAAGTACTGCTTAAAGGGGCTTATTGAGTTGGTATCAATTGTTTTAGGACGAGTTTGAAGGAAATTATTGCATGACAATGTTTCTAATTAGCCTCATCACTCATGTATCTCTTCCTATAGTTACCAAAAATGTGTTTTGGGGGGACAGGGGTTGCATATGATTTCACCCAATGGTAGAGAGTGTCTGGTCATGGATTTGTAATAAATGACTTTAATCATTAATTATCCCATCATTGCCAATTCAGTTGTGTGTCAGGTGTGCAGAATCTGTTAGTTTGATCCTTTACCATCAAGATGAGAGTATATCTCAACAGGTGTGAAAGAAGTCATAAATTTTGTGAACCAACTCAATTAGCCACTTTACGGAAAGTACCTACAGTATTACTTGTCAGATTCTGCAACAAGACACCCAGGTATAAACTATATCAGTATCATTTTTTAATAGAGCATTATACTAGTGCTGCAGTAGGTGCTTTTGCTATTGCTCTTTAGTCAATCCAGTTATGCACATGAACTTTTCTGCAGTAGGATTACCATACTGTAGCTAGATTTTAAGTGGATCTGCCATATTGATGTTTTAAATGCCAAAAGCACCGAATTTGGTATTTTTGTAATGTTGTTGGCATGCAGAATTTAAAACTTATGCTCAACAGTTTGTTGGCATTTTTTGCATTTGACTACCAATTTTCCTTAAATTACATACTTTTCCACTACAGCTGTACTCATCTTGAAAGGCAAATTTTATATTTAACACCATGAAAAATCATATTATCAAACTTCAGTAAAATTTCTACAGAAAAGTTTCCTTCCTTTGCCAAAAAATTGCAATATGATTAAAGTGGAAGAGTGAGATATTTGCAACTTCCTAGTTGTTTATTTGAAAGAATCAGATATTAGTTCCATGTTGCTGTCACCTTCAAAGCTTTTGCTCCAGTTAGTACTTCCATGATAAGAGTACAGAACCACTTCTCTACAGTTTCTGTGGAAGCGTTAATCTTAACTCGAGGCCAAAGAATGTCCCATGCATGTTCATTTCTGCAGATTTGTAATCATGCTTTCCACTCTTCATTGCCACCTTCACACCTTGGCTGATGGGCAGTTGTCGGTATGGTGAAACGTAACCTGAGAGGTCCACTGTGCATCAGACTTTTTTTGGTTTATGAATTTATTATGTATTTTTTAAAGTATAAAACTTGTGAAGTTAATACTGTTATTCTCAGAGATGATCTATCTCTAAATGCAAGTAAATTTTATTATGATGAAACACGTTAATGGTAACCATCCTAAAATCAAAAGTATGAACTTCTTCTAGGAATAAGTTGACATTTTAATGTTCAGTTTGTGTGTACCACGTGCCATACTGTAGGGAATTGACTGCTGACGCAATAGAATGCTGCAATTTTATTTGTATGTATTTAATTTACAGCTGAGAACAAAAATGATGATGCATATCTTGTTCCCTTGTACAATATTTTGTCACAATCCGGAAGACACATCTCATATCTCAGGAGACTTGCTTAAATTCAAAATTCACTCATCATTCATCATGAGAAAGATGTAGTTAAATTGCATCAGGATGTGTGTAACCAGTGCATACAGTACATATTAATAAGTTGTAAACATAACCAACAACCTGGATGCCTTAATTATAGCAGCTCAGCCAGTCTGTATTCCTACCTTCTAAAAATGTTCACTGTGTAAATCTCTACTAATCTCTAGCAATACGTACCATTCCATAGTGCTTGTCTTCAATTTCTAACAATATCTTGATCCATATCTCTAACCATGCACTTTCTACTGCCACAGTTTACAAATCTGTACCATTTCTACTGACATCCATAGTTCACAGCCATGGATAATTGGAGACTAATCTTAAAGAGTTGGTCTTGCTATTAAAATTCCAAGCCCTTACAGTGTAGTTGCAGTTCCCACCTCCAGTATTAAAAAGAAAATTCCATGTTACAATACAGCGTAAAAGGTCTGGTGAATTGCCATCAAAAAGAGCTGTTTCATTTGTCAGTTAAAGATTAAGTCCTCCAATGAAAGACCCATTGGAATTATTTTAATATCTTTTACCATTCTCAAAATTTACGTCTTCAAAGTTTTTTGGTTTCTGAAGTAACTCATTGCCTTATAAATTATCTCTTAATTACTGATCAGAAAGTTTACAGTTTGGTGAGTGGTACAGTATCAATTTTTTTCAAGGAAACAATTATAACTTTCATAATAAACTCCTTAGGAGATAACAATGCTACCAGTGACCTTGAAATTGAAGTTGAAAAACAAAGGCTAATATTAGCCATATATGGTATATCCATCTTTTGATGCCTTGTATTTGTATATTTAGCTCATGTTTATTCATGATACAAGTATGAAATAGAAATTACCTTGTGAAATTGTTAATATTTGGTGGATTTTGATGGGAATTGCAGCTATTTTCTGGCTTTTTAATGCTTTTTACATCAGATGTCCAACTATGTAGTTTTCATGTCACCAGACCTTTAAGTTGTATATAGTGGATGCACTTCTAGAAAATACAAACAGTCATCCCTCTGCATTTTACAGTTGCCCTCAGAAAAACAGCAGGAAGTTTTTCTTACAGATAAACTTCAAGTTGCAATTTACTGTATCCACTAAAGATGCAAGTTCAATAGTATTAAGGGCTAGATGAGGAGTAAGTTTAAACTGTAGTCTTAATACTGTTTGCTGAAAGGGGGAAAAGAACTTGTGATGTGGAAATTAAAAATGGCCTTTAGTAGACATCAATGGGTATGTACAGTAACATGATAAAAGCCTTATACAGTAGAAGAAACGGAAGGTTAGATTAAAATGGAAACTGCCAGTTTTCTACAGTAGCAGAGTCAACATGCATATATGAAACAGGAAATCAATTATTTAAATTTCCATCAGATATACTGTAATATTGTCAATTTGCTTTGACAAGAAAATGATTGAATTGTCATATCATGTAGGCTGTCAATGTATAAAACAGTTCCACGCCTTTTGAAAACATTGTAATTAGGTTGTTACTGACAGTGAATTCTTATGAAGGCAGGTTGTGTATTGTACCATCCTAAGCATAGCTTGACATGTATAGATGTGGTTGACATAGTTGGCCTCATGTACCAGCTTTCAGTTCCCTTTGTTCCCCAAGAGTTTGCCTAAACAGCTACAGTACTTACAGCTTTCTGAATTGAAGCCATTAAAAAAGGTGATTCTCAAACCTCACTTTTCTATTGTCTAAGTGAGGTATATCTTATTTCCATCCCATGCTTGAATTTCCCAAAGCAATCTCCTCTGGTAATTAGATGATCATTCTGTAAATAGAGCAAAGAACAATAAGCACAAGCTCAACTAAGCATTTTCTTCTCTTTTGTTCTAAATTGTTGTTACAGTTCTTTGCTTGTACTCCAGTGTAAAAAAAACCTGTATCAGGTGTTCAGTTTGTGTCCCCTTTGAGGTCACAGAATGTAAAGAAGCAAGATATTACTGATAAAAGTGGTTTTGATACAAAAGATTCATGGCAAAACTGTATAACCATATCACCAAAGTCTAGTGCATGCATCTTGAATAATTACTGTAAATTCTCTTGATTTTTGTTCTGTCAGTGTTTTATTTTTTACTCACTCATGGTACTACAGATTCTCTCAAAGAAATCACCTTCTGCTTCACTCATGAGAGAGCTAGGATTTAGTACCCTGTAGCCGATGTCCTTATTTGGGACTCTCTTGTCTATAAGATTTAAGGAAAACCTGCAAATCAGTGATGGGAAATGCCTTTTTGAAATATTTCGCAAATCACGGCAGATCTGCTCTGTCAATTCTTTTCTTTGTAACCTCTCATGTAATATTGAGTGGAATAGCCTTCCAGCATCTGTAGTCTTGGTGTGGAACATGTAAATTTCATCTCAGGAAATGAATAATGGAAAAAGCTTTCCCCCACAAATGTGCAAATGCAGAAACTTTGTATGTACCTGCTGTTCACTGTAAAATCAGTTCTAATTGTTGCTTTTAGATTACATATACAATAATATGATTGACTTTTTGCTGCAGAACAATTTGTTATTGTCTGTTTTGGGCTTTACAGTTAGTAGCCTGCAGTCAGAGATGTTAATTAAGTTGATCATTGAATGTTGCACATGCTGCCATTTGGTTCTGATACAAATAACTGTTAGAATGCCAAATTAGGCTACACCAATACAAAAAGTAGTTTCCTTATTTGAAGGAAAAGTATGTATAACCTCAACTTATAAGAATTAACTGTCACCACAGACAAAAGGAAAATGTTTTTTTTCTTGTAAATACTATTTACTAAATAGTCTCTAGTAAACTTACTATTGACATTTGCACACAACTGTATTACTGGTATCTTCTTGTCAGTGGCTCTTTTCTGTAACAGTCTGCTGCAGCTTGTGTGGGTAGGATTACTGTAGTTTGTAGGCTTTAAGTGTATAGGTATGTGTGTATTTCATTATTTAATAGATATGTGTAAGTCTCTAGATCTTACTACCAGGCAGATCAGGTAAACCAGTCAATAGCTCTTGAGTTTTAAACTCAAAGTGGCAAAAATTGGCAGGTAGAGAATGATAAGTATACACTGTACTCTACTTTGGGAATGTACATCATACATGTATGCATCATGTACAGTGTTGCTCATGGCTATAATACTGCTTGTGTACACCTCTAGGCAAATTTCACCAATATACATGTAGTGCTCTTTAAAGCGGACCTTACATCTAGAACTAAAGAAAAATATATTTTAGAAGTTGGAAAATGAATTTCATTATAAATCCAACTCCCATTCTCATAGCTTACTCCATTGCTGAGATACAAGTATTGAAATTTATTAACTTACAGTAGGCCTAATTTTAAATAGTTGATTGCAAAATAATTGGGATGTCCATCTTGTACAACTCACAATACCTGTTTTTGGTTCCTTATGAAATTAAGATGTTTGTATGACCTTGAAACAGTTACGGTTCCCTTGCATACTGTACCATGTGGTATGGAGAGGGCTCATATAGCCAAGTCACCCTCTAAAAGTGAGACAGTGATCACAAATTGTACAAGGTGCTGTGGCTTCCAGAAAAACGAAGAAAACCAAAAATCCTAATTTGAGTAGTGCAAGGATGACATTACAAGTTATTGCACAATCTACCATTTAAAATTGAGTGAATAAGCTTCAACATCTTATTTCTCAGCTCAAAAATGTCTCGTGAAGATAAAAGTTGGACCATTTGGATGCATTTTTCGAGCTTTGTAACATTTTGAAATTTAGACTTTAGGTACACTCTAAGTGTACTGAACAGTAGTTATGCAATGTATTCACTTAAATTTTGATGGGAATTGTAACTTTTTTCTAGTGTTTTAGTCTCTATACATCAAATAGGCAGGTTTGACATTGCTTTACGTGTTCACAGACTTTTAAATATATCATGGCCACAACTCTGGCTAAAAATAACAATAATGTGATCTCGATATGCTACGTAACTGACTTAGATTAAAACTTACTTTATCATTGAAGGGGTTACGAAAAAAGAGCGAGTTAATTTGAATCATCCATCACAGCTATTGACATGATCAGTGCTACAGTATGTAGTTATGAATGTTAAGAATATGAAACTTGAATAAGGTTGTAACATAAGAATCACTTGGAAATATTTTCCATGAATATTGAGGAACTTATCAGCATTTTTTGCCAGCTAGTACAAATGACCTTGAGAAATGTCATTGGTCAAATGTAGTCGTTGAGCTTATCAAAAATTTTGTATTAAGTGTCCTTGTCTTTTAAAGTTTAAAGGTAAAACTATTTGTAGGCAATGCTTGCAGCAAGTCAGCGCTCAACATACACGTGGACAGTGGGCGATTCACCCAAAAAATTTACAAAATTGCCCCTTGAAAAAATTCCTGGGGGCGAAAAAATTTTATTGTAATTATAACCAAAATCCCCTCTGCGATCTGTCAGAATCTGTTGATGATGGTTTCTTTCAGGAAAATACATTCATTAAAATTCAATGGATACCATTCATTTGAAAAGTTGTTTTCAGCTTTTCTCACAATCGAAAGTTGTGATTTCATGTTCCACATATCACTGGTACCAAATTAGTGAAATTAGTACTGCGGGCTGTATTGTGCACAGGCTGCACGGCACCACCGCATTGACACATCAGTCATAGTTTAAATATGCCCTGGCGCTTTTAAATAGGTCATTGCGCTACTTTGCACTACTGTACAGTACGTACTAACTTACTGATGCTACTTGTAACTTACTGATGCTACTTGTAACTTACTGCTGTTTGTGAGAGTTTTGCGAGTACAACCCTCACAATTTAGGGTACTGTAGTTCACACACGTGGGGGATTTAATTGTTCTCATTATTGGGGGACATGACCCCATTTTCAAATAATTAACTGTGTGAAAAATCAAAGTCTAGGAGTGATTTCGCAAATATTGGGAAGACCAGCTGTCCCCCCTGGGATCGCCGCCCATGTTCACACATGACACACGCTTGTGGAATACAGTAGTGTGCACTGTGTAGGCTGGTAATGTAGTACCCGTGATGTTATTGTGTTTTCATTAATAAGGAGCTTGAAAAATGAAAAATTTCATCTATCTTTGTTCAATTGTAATTGCCTATGCAACTATTAATTGAAAGAAGAAAACTATAAATTTTCCAACTTAATAGGTGTTACAACTCCTGTTTTCCCAAACCTCAAAAGCCCTTGTCGCCTCTGAAATAGCTCTCATAAAAAATGGCCAGGGAGATTTTGTTCTGAAAAGAGCCCTTGTCATTGAAAAATTATTTTTAGCTCTGCAGCAAGTGCTGAATGTGAAAACAGACACCTACATGTTTCTTGATGCTATTCGGCTAAGTAATTATATTCCATTCCTTACGGCAATATTCTATTTGATAGGCAGAATGCAAAATGTCTTGAGGATTCCTTTTTTTGAGAAAGCAGTGTACCTTTTACAGTGCATACAAACAGATCGATATCATGTTCACTCTCATGGAAAATACTTCTACTGGCTGCTGCCACCCTTAAAATCAAGTTTACTAGATTGTGGTTAATTGGAGGCATCTTGGGAGTTCCTTTAAAGTTCAGCCATATAAAGTGGATACTTCATGTATATTCATTTTGGCCAATACCTCTAGATCTCGAGCTTTTAATGAGACACACAGTATACAGTTTATCTCACGTGTATTATTTTATACCCTGTGATGTTCGAAATGTTGCCTTAAGAGACTGCTTCTGAGAGTGAGCCAAATCCATTCCTCACATAAGGGAAGTAATACAGACTTGTAGTGAGTACTGACTCGTACTCATGGGTTTGCACAATTGCCCGTACTTGTACTTTAATATGAAAATTAATTTGTACTCATACTTGTACTGGATACTCACAAATTTTGAAAGCTCTGCATACTGTAGGGGCTAATGCAAAATTTTGTACTCATACTCAAAAAAGGACATGTACTCGTACTCACAACACAGATACTGCCCTTGTACTTTTTAGTCATGATATTGTACTCTCACTCCAAGTGTGGAAGGAAATCAATGGCAGTGCTTGCTCCCCCAAAATACTGGTACTAAAGCAGTGTAGTTCATACCGAAATGTTGCTTTTTGGTTTGCACTATGTATGGTGGCAAATTAAAAACTGGCGAAGAAAATCTACAGTATTTGCATTATCATTAGAGCAAATTTTAGAGTGTTACAAGGTATAAACATTGATAAAAATGGGAAATTTTAACATTGCTGCATAAATTTGTAATAATCTATTGAAACCTTGGCATATCTGTAATTATTGAGTAACAAACGTGAACAGGAATGTGAAGTCTCAAGTGTGGAACAAAACTTAAAATCCATTAACAGTATATGCTGGAGGGGAGGTGATAATCTGCATCAAGGTAAGACACCTTAAATTGACCAATCTCGCACCTTGGATCATAAACACTATGATTTCATTCAATATCACGCAGTCCTCCCCATTTCAAATTCAAAACCTTCACCATTGCTTTGCATACATGTACAGAGAGCTGGTTCGTGATAATACTGGTCACTACTTGTGAACCTCAAAATGTTGTGTTATGGATCTTAATCCCATTATATTCCCTGCCATGTACCTTCCTTCCTTCCTTCTTTTCTCAAAATGGCTAGCCATTTATAGTTAAATTGATTGTTTAAAGTGTTGTAAATTTACACTTTCCCCTGAAGATTAAGAACTTTATTAGCATATGGGAAAATTAGTCTCACTGTGACATTTACAAATTTACAATGTGTGACTCAAGAAGTTTTTCCTCAGACCCCATTAATAGAGACTTCAGCATTTGGCAGGTCCCTGGATGCCTTATCAGTTTACTGTACAACAGACCAAAGTGGAAAATTTGAATTAGCATACAGTTTTGGTGCTGCAGTTCCCATCATTGGTGGTATTTGGGGTACTTGACAAGTGACAGCACCCTTTCCTTTATTTTGTCATACCGACTGTGTATATAATTCCCTCAAGTGAGATTTCAGGTATTAAAGATTTTAAAGCATATGAGACACCTTTGTATACTGTACTGCAATCATCTGGACATGTGGGCCATACAGACCTGCAAAATTGGACAGTATCATTAAAGGGAAAATGCAATCCCCCAATCTGAAGTAGTGTACCCCGGTACACTAGTTCAGGAATGGTTCCTATCAACCATGTGATGATATTTTTGTTACTTATTTCATAAATTTATGCAGAATAACTCATTGGTTTACCCTCAATATTCAATGATTTTACACAGGAACATTGTGAAAATACTCGTGAGAGCAATAAGAGGAGATCTATAAGATTTAGCAAATTTTTGAAAGTAAACTTGGGGGACTGCCATCTCCCTTTACAGTAAGTCTGTTGTGATGGTATACATATTCTACATCTTGCTGTTGCAGTACATTAAGTTAATTTCTTTTCCTATTTTTTTGTCAACTGCAAGGAATATCTTCCCAAAAAATTCATGTATATAGTGCAAACTTTACAAGCATTTTTTAAAAAGTTAATAAAAGTGATATCAATGGTACTGTATGAATAAGGAAGCAAAGAAATACATGGTAATTCTTTGTTCCTCTGTCTGTCATATGACAGTGGCAAACTTGCTTCAAGTCAGTGTTGTAACAAGTCATGACTCCAGTCACAAATTTTCAAGAGATAAATGGCTTGAGCAATCTTATTATAAATTTCCTCATAGATATACTGTGATACCACGACTTCGAGTCACTAACTGGACTCAAGTCACACCGAAAGTAGTAAATGACTGGACTTGACTGCAAAATTGAGTGACTTGTTACTACTCTGCTTCAAGTGTACAGTATATGGTACTGTACTTACGTAGTTACTGTATCTGAAGATTTATTCATTTCCCATAAGTGAAATATCACCTTGGCTAGTATTTGCTAGTATCAATGTGAACTCACCTTCTCAAATCTTCATCCACTGCAAAAAGTCAAATAATGGATTTGTTTTTTCAAAAGTTAAATGCATATGCTGACCTGCTAGCATACATGTGTATGAACAATGAAACTCAGTGTCACATTTATTATTCAAGTGCTTGAGATGATTGTGTACTGAACGTGAACGGTGTTGAATGTGTCAGGCTATAAACATTTAATATTTAATGATGTGCATGGTAGATAAAAACATGATAAATTAAAAGCTACCTTTGAAAGGCAACCTTCATTGCTATTATAAATTACCAGCACAAACTTGTTGCTGCTATATACCATGCTATCTGCTGGGCAATAAAGATGAGCCATCTAATTACAGGATGAAGTAAAGCTAATGAGATGTATACTGTAAGCTTGTCAAGATATATCAAAGCTGCTGTAAAGCTACAGTGTAACTCCAAGTAAAGCAGAATTTTGTATTACTTTGTCCTCTGTTAAAGCCTGCCTATGTAGTTAAATTTAGCTGACAGTATCCATGGTAGGATATAGAGACACTGTCATCTATACACATAAATTCTCTTTGGGACCAGTTCTGTGAAATTAGAAACTGCTGACAGAAATTCAATTTGTGACTGTCTGTTTTGGGGGATCAGTCGCTTGAAGTTGCAGATGTTATTTAATCAGTAGGATTTGGTCCGAATAATTGGATATAAACTTCTGATCAGATTCAAGTTGAAGAAAGAAGTGATAAACTGGGATGTTGCAAGACTGTAATAAACATATCTCAAAGCAGAAAGTATGTGATGTGCATTTTACATATTTGAAACAGGTGCGTGCAGAGTGCCTCAATTGCTGTTTGAACGAAGTGAAAGATCTCCTGTGCATAGGATATTCCAGCTACATTACTACAGTAAAACTGCAGCTTGTTTGACCAACACTTAAGTGCCTGTCACTGCCTACAGTATTTGATGCAAAAACATACTAAGGAAACAACATTCCCATCAAATTTCTTTCTTCAAGGCAATTACTGTTTTACACCTATGTCGTGAATAAATATTAGCTACATACATTTGTAAATTTTTGATATATGTAGGAGGGACTCAATATCACAAAAGACGTCTTATGTTGTCCTTAGTTTTTTTAATCTTCATTCCAAGAACTAGTTGTTATAATGTTGAGAGGGGTTTATTTTGGAAGTACTGTATGTAAAGTTCTGCTGACTTCTTGGAAAATGTTCATCCATTTACCAAGCTGGAAGCTAATGTATAGGAGTGTACATACAGTAATTACTGGAGAGATCATGTAGATTTATCAAACAGAATGAAAACGTAGTGGAAAAATCGAAATCAAATGTTTGCATATCTTATGAGAAATCTCAGAAATGATCAAAGTTGGAGAGATATTGCCTGACATCGGTGGGGTTGAACTTAACAATAAAAACTTGTGTGGTACTAATGGCGTGTTTTAACAGTTTGCAGATATAATGTCATATTTGATTTTGAATGTTTTTGTGCTGCTCACCCCCCCCCCCCACCCTCTTTTAGGAGTGCAATACATTTTTTGATTGGTTTTTGACCATCTCAGATCATGTACCTTGTACGCTGGGAAATGCTTTGGGTAAGCAAGGTCATCACATAATTGGTAATGGGTGTAAATATGACCTGCCGTAAATGCATAAATGCTCTTCCTAAATGAATATGCAGTGCTACCACCATTGCATGTGGGCAAGGCTTATCTTTGGATAATGAGCATGTTCAAAGAGGAAATTGTTGCTTCATTAATTCTGTCCATATTTTGTGAGATTTGTGCTGATCTGCTCCAAATTATTTGTGATGCATGTTAAACAAGGGGAAAAGACCACAGTGGAATAACATCAATGTCACTTTGTGATATTTTTTCAAACACAATATTTCCCTTTAAATCAATGTCATTATTTTTTGATAATTGCTAGTTTTTGTGCGTAGTATAGTCATAAAGCCTATCAGAGACAGCTTAATTGTCAGCAAGTACAACAAGCTCAGCACTAATTGGAAACTGTGACTGTACAAGCTTTACCCAGTGCGGATCCTTTGCCAATTAAACAATCGAGTTGTGAGGAATATGCAACTTGCATTGTTCCTAATTATTCATAAAGCTAGTATACTTATTACACAGTTGACACATCATTAGGCCTGTGACCCAAGTACTATTCGTTTTCTTTTGTACCTCCTGTGGGTTCCAGTAGCCTGTAATTGCAGTCTATGTATAGTCAGGGTAGAAAGGATACAGGATGAAACAAAGCACAACTACCATGAAAAATCTGTAAAGATGGTGAAAAGTGTGATTTCCTACTGTATATACAGTAATGGCTTATTTAGCATGCCACAGATCTCCCATAAGGGTGTTATGACAGTCTTCTCAGAGAATTCATTTCTCCTTTGTCCCTGACTTTGCTGTTGGTTGAGTCTGTATACTACCCAGATTCCTTGTCTGCATGTGCTCAGAGTGTACAGTTTTATGCAATAAGTAGAGATCTTATTACAGAGGGAGTTAATGAAGTTCCCTGAACACACTCTGCAACATCTACTGTACTGTACAGTAGGTACAGACACACAATTGTAGAGGCAAATTTGTGTTTCATTAATTTTTTTGAAGTCTATTTACCAGCTTCTTACTAACCTGTGTTCTCAGTCATTAAAATGAAATTTTACAAAATCCAAAAGAAGTAACCTGATCAATATAGACATGCTGAAACCAAAGTTTGGCACTCTTCTTATCAATATATTGCAGAGGTAAATACAGTAAAACAAAACATAGCATTAAAAGTTTTATTGCCATTATTGTCCAATGAACAATGCATAATAATGCAGTTGAAAAAGATACTGTACTTCTTAAAAGTGAATACTGACAGAATACAGCATTGTTAGAGCTATTTAAAAGTAAAACCTGGCATGTTAGCATTATGGCATTGCACATTTTTTTTGTATGCAAAATACACCATGTCAATTTTCCATAACTTGGAATTGAACAGGTACAGAATAGTGGCAAGTTACCTTGAAAATGAGTTCACTGAGCATCTCAGCTTTCAAGCTGGCATGAACTTTATGCTGCATTTGGGAAGCACATATGACAGTGACAATGTTTTCTCTTTGAATATACATATACGTCCAACAGATGTACTGTACATAGCATGGCTTCTCTGGAGTGTAATGCTATAGTGACTTGACAGTTTGATGACACTTACAGGTATAATACTTGTGTGTTTTAAAAAAGCACACTGCCAATTCCCATTGAAAATTATAAAAATTTACTCCATTACTGAGAAATTCAAGACGTAAAATTCAAACAATATAGTAAAATAAGTGTACCAACCTGTAGAGTGTGCTTACCTTTCACTGACAATTGCATGCACAAACTTGAAGTTGATTCTGGAAGAACACAAACACTTGTTATCAGAGAAGGAGCGATAGTAATTAGACTGAGAAGACATTCATTGTAACCAGGACTCACAAATATCCAACAAGTCTGGACACTTAAATTACTGTATGCACAAAAAAGAGCTCTGCATGATTTCCCATGTGAGGTGTCTCAGCGATTCTCCAACATGAACATGCCAAGCCCAGCAGTGTTCTTGCTTTTGTCTGGAAAATTCATACCCAGAGGAATTTAAGATCTTAAAAATTCACCAATTGCAGCACACATTTCCACAGGCTAAAATGTCACTTGACAGATATTAACGCATGTGGTAAATCTGGCAGAAACGGAGGCGAAGTGTTTTTCTATTTTCGGCTAGCAGTAGAAAGATATGTCATCCCATTTTGCTCTACACTTAGGAGTTGGACAGATTTAAATGCAAATTGATTGTGAGATTCTTGTGAAGGTGGCAGCAACCTTCTCCAGTGGATTTCCACACTAAAAGTGATCTAATTTGCTCAGTATCTTTCAATTTGTATCGGCAGCATGGTGTTTGTGTGGACAGGAAATCCTCGGACAGCTTCACATTAGGCAGACTAACAGTGCAAGAGCTGCAGATAATTAACTGTGATGTACTGTGTTCGTGCTCATTTCAAATGTTTCTACATGTAGCAACTTGGTCTGCTGTGAACCTGCTCACAGACAGTGTTGAAAATTTACACATGGTCAGAACAGGGAGTTGCAATTGGATTGGAGCAAAACGAATGCATTCATGCAGCTTTAAAGGGAGAAAGCAGCCACCCCAAGTTTATTTTCAAAAGTGCTTAATCTTAATACAGATTTCCTCTGATTTTGTTTTCAAGTACAGTATCTTTCATTATGTTTCTACACATAAAAAAAGGAAATATATTCAAAGTTCACCAAGGGCTTATTCTGCATGAATTAACCACATAAGAAGAAAAATATTGTCACATGATTGACAACAGCCATTCCTGAATTAGGATGATGGGATACACTATTCAAATGGGGGGACCTTTAATGTTTAAATCAAGGGTTGTATTGAAAAATGCATTTGAAAGCCACACCCTGAGTTACGGCTTTGAATATTGTGAGAGCAAACTCCAAATTGTTATTTGAGAAGACAAATCAGTATTAAATACAAATCAGTGTGGGTTATATTTGGGAAGAAATATCCTAGCTTTTTGTATTTTTATTGTGTGAATTGCCCTCACATTAGCAGTACAGTGTCTCAGATCCCTTTGTAGCAGGTATTTGATCATGAGTATGCATTCTGTATACATACTTTTTCAGACTTTCTGAACATACATCTAGTGACCTGCGGTCACGAAACCCAAGTTGTAATGTATTGGACAATGTCAAACAAATTATTAACAAATGTAAATCTAATATTGGAGATCCTAAGTGCTTTTGTATAAAAGGTGTAGGTAAAACCTTACTTCCCAATTTAGTAAAATCATCTCTCCCTCCACTGCCGGATGACTGCTGTAGTGCTGTGATAAGCTGTGATAAGATGTGGTAAGCAGTGCTCACACTGTGGCTATACTACTGGTTTCAGTTAAAATTTCAACAATATGAAATTTATGTTGCAGTTATACACTTTATAATGAACTTACAACAAATGCTGTAGAATAATAAAAACAGTAAAAAAGAAGATATGGAACAAATTTAGGCAACTTTTGAGTTATGATGTGTTTTGAATATTGATGGCATACTTGGTTCGGGTGGATCTACTGCAGATCTCTCTGCAGAAAACTCATTTGTGGAGCATATCCACTTTTAGTGTTATTGATGTGTGTGAATAATTGGAGAACAAAGTCCGCAAGATAAAGCTGCAGGTACTATACAGTATGTAATGGTCAACTGGTTGTACTCTATGTTAGGCAATAAAAAATGACCCTTTTACAGCACTGTCATGGTAAAACTATGTATGAATCACATGTAAGTTGGAGTCATCTTCATTCCAAAATGGTGGCCAGACATATCTGTGGTAGTTATATATAATAGGCAAAAACTTTAAACTGTACTGTAAAGCAGTATGGAGTAGCCATGCTCTGCTGTAAGGCTTAAAGGCAATAGGCAGTCACCCCAAAATTTGCTTTGAAAAATCAGCAAACTCTTGCAAAGCTCCTCTTATTGCATTACAACCACCTCTGAAGATGTTTTGAACATAACTATTACAAACAAAAGGTCAAGCAAGGAGAAATTCTTCTTGACTTTCACAATTCACTAACAAAAATACTGTCACATGATCGAAATACAGTAGGCCATTCATGAACTAGAGTGGCACGGTTAAAATAACTCTGATTGGGGTGACTGCATTTTCCCTTTAAAGTTGGGTGAACCTAGAACAGTGGAAAATTGGATTTTTAATGAAAGCAATCTATTCACAATTTATGTAAGATTATGAACTGCTGAAAATAGTACAATATTACACAATACCAAATATTCCATATTTGCTGAAGTCATCCATGCTATTTCCACTGTTTTTCAGGCCGATATACTTTTCATAGAAAAGCACCCAATGCAGGTGTTAGGTGATTTGTTGCCAAGTAAATGAAATCTAGTTATAGTGTCAAAACTGCAGTAAGCTTCCTCATTTTTGAAGGTACAGGGGTACATGGTATGTAGTTTAAAATGGCAATTTTCCTTTTGCAGGGCTGTTTTTTCAAAAATTTAGATGGATGAAAGGAGAAGTAGATCAAAATTAGGAGCAGCTCAAAATTTTAAAATTCAGTTATTGGAAGTAATCATTGTGAAATCTTTACCTTTTTATATTGAGCTTGTTTTGAACTAAATGCTCATGTTTTTTGTTTTCTATCCTATGACTTCAAGTTTTAATAGTATTACTTGGACACCTAGGTTTCCTTATATTTGTACCTCTTATTATTCTGAGTACACAGTATTATTCTGAGTACATGGTAGTATTATTAGTTACCTTTTAGTGGCAAACTTTCCATTTTTCCTCTCACTGGTTTGATTTAAATGTCATTATTTGAACTTATTCTTGTATTTTGTATTTTTTACATCTGAAGTAAAATATGTCATTGTTTTGACTTTTCTGTTTTCTTAAGGTCAAAATTGTTACAATTAATTTTATTATTTTCAAAGTAAAGATTAATGATATTTAATATAATTTTGACTTGAAAAGTAAATCTTATCACTTTTCTTCCCCATTTTCATCTCTGCTTTTTTTTTAAATTTTTGACCCATTATTTGACTTTATAAATAAATAAAATTTAACTGTTCAAGTTATTTATTTTACTTTCAATAAATTTATACTGACTTAAAAAGTTTGATACCTTTATTCTGACTTAAATCCCTTTTAATCATCTGAAATCAACAATTTCATTTATTTGCTTTTCATTGTATTTATTGACTTCTTATGATTTGTAACGTGAAATATTGACATTTTGTCCCATTAATTTGCCCTTTTACCCAGGTCTTAAAAAGGATCTTTGATCTTAAAAATATTATTTGGGAGTGTCCATTTTTATATTTTTCAGAATACAAAGGTCCTACAAAGATACAGCACCAGTTTGCATGTAATCCACCTTACATGAACAAAATTTCACACGGGAATTTTTTCGTCTTTCCTATAAAGCCCCTCTAGGACCTGAGGACCATTCACCCCCAGAGACAAACCCCTAAACCTTTTACCTCATTTACTTCTATTAGCAAAAAATGTTTTTTCTAAAAGCTGGTCGCTGTGATGTACTTTTAATTCCATCCTATTGACTACAAAATGTCATAAAAGTTTCTGAAAAGAGAGAAAAGTTGACTTTTATCAACATTATTGTAATTTACAATCAGGGTTGTAGCTATTATGGTCGGTGAGGGACTTTAATGACCCACACTGGTTTTTGCCTACCCGTACTCACATAAAATGAAGCTTCTCCAACCATCACACATTTCCCACTATTACCCTAAATCTGCTATGAATTGACCACCAAATGTCTTCGAGACATTCCAATTTTTATGTCAAAAATGTTGAACCAAGAAAATACCATCAAAATTAAGCATTACTACTCTAATAAATCAGAATATGACATCGAATATGGAGAGACTGCAGAGCCAATTTTGAAGTGTGGGGGCTAATCATTTTATGCAGGATCTCAAATTGAGGAAAAGACACAGGATGTGCCATTTCCTGCAATCTGGGAAGCATAATTTTGCCAATTTTTTTCTAAATGCTCCAAGCCAATTGTTGGTGGTGCTATGCTCATATAGTTATTCCCACGATGTGCATCCCACACTCAAATCTTTCTAGCTACAACCCTGTTTACAATGTAATTTGTTTTAATCTCAAAATTGCTATCTAAATCTCATTATTTTGACTTTCACTCATAACTATCTGCTAGTCAGAAGTCATAGTTTTTATTTTTATAACAAAAACAGCAAGTTTAATAATTAAAAAATATATTTGAGTATGGTAACTGTTGCTTATTTTACCTGAGCCAAGTAATTTGTTGTTAAATTTCCATGGACTTTGGTACTAGTAGGCCACAGGTGGGCAAAAATTAAAAAATTGCATCGATACCTGAAAATGTGAGGTTATGCAGCTGCTGCAGTTTATGCACCAGATTCAACCTTATTGGCTGCAAATAACAGCACACACAAATTGTGAGCACTTAACATTCCTGTGAAAAGTTCTTGGCCTAAAAATTCAGTAAACAGGGCTGGGTTGCTATCTCACAGAACTTTGGTTTTGTGCAACAATTTTAAGAGTCAACAATTTTACATAAAAAGTAGAAAGATTTTCATTGACAAAAATCAAACTCACTGTCCTACGGTGGGTTTACCGAAAGGAAGGCAGACTCAGTCTGGCTGCTATTCTGGCTGGAATTTAGAATGGCTGACAGGCCTCATTCAGAACTATTAATCTTTAGTTATGCTCTTTTCCATCAGAATTAAAGGAATTGAGAAAACAAGTAGCCACTTACAAGAAATTAATGAAAAAATGTCTGGCATTTTGAAATTCAAAATGGGAGTTGAAGATGAGCTTGAAAATACTGGTATGGTGGTACAGTACAGCACCTTACATTTTTAATTCAGCACACCAAAATTGACAACCATGAAATCCAATTTGGCATGAAAATCCAGCTGGATTACATTTCATCCCTTCCTAATAAGAAACTTGTGTGTATGTGGAGACTGAGGGCGCTACGGGAAATTTATGAGCATACATGTTTTTACAGTTATGGTTCAGTTTACTTGTAGCTATATTGTGAAGCTGTTGTAATTAAATAGCACAGTTGAGGGTCAAAGTTCCTTTAGGAAAGATATAGAGCCTTGAAAGTGAAAATTCTTCAACTCTGTCAGGTATGTCATTGACCTAAATTTTCTTCATTGGTCCACATTTTTTCATGTTTCTGAGCCAACCAGAGGCTGAGTCAGCTAGTGCTTGAACCAGTGAGTGTTTATATGTTGTCAAAATTCAGTTCAGTGTACTTGCTTAATGAAGTATGCGTGACAACTGTGCAGTGCACATTGAGCACCGGATCATCACGCGATTCCTGCAGTGTTCTCAGCAATCCCACATGTTTTAAAACCAGGTGCAGGAATTTTCTCCACCTGCCAGCAAAGCTGTGTGGAAAACTTGCTTTTTTATGTTGCCACTTTGAGATTCCCCCTTGAGCCAAAATCCCCCTAAAAATATTTCAGAAGAGGGGAATTCCCCTCCAATTCTGAGACCCTAGTGCCAACATTACTGCTGTATTCCATGAGACTTTTTGGATTTACATGTCTGAGTTTTTCATGATTGTTCACTTCTTATATGTAGTTTATGTTTCCTGTTTTTGTTTTCCAGTGGCCGTTCGAACCCTTTGTTGGATAATTGATAAAGATGCTGTATCCAGTATTTAAGTGGTGGTGATCTAAACATCAAGTGCCATCATTCTGGACTAATTACATCACAGTCTTTGCTTCTTGGTGGTCATCTTCCATACTGTGGTCATGTAATGCACTCTCCTTCTCAGTGTCATCTCTGATGGGTTATGCCATCATCATCTAAGTTTTTTGTATCCCAGAGGACCTAGCTGTCTGAATTGAACCTCATTGCATCTGGAGGACCATGGTTTTAGAAGTAATATGAGCTTTGGCCAAGTGCACATAGGCATTAACAGGATTTGAAGTAATGAATGTAAAATTGTAGAGGTCACAGAAAGGTGAAAGTAAGGTCATATTTTTTATAAGAAGTTAGAAAAATGTTCATCCTGTAGCCTTTAATGTTGAAATTGTTGTTAGCACAGAAACATTCAGAGTAACTTACTAATATTTGCCAATTAACCATTTTTCAGGGAGTCATGGCTATTCAGTGGTGCAGATTTTGCAGTCATTTGTATCAGAGAACAAAAAGTAAACAGAACACCCAGCAAATATTAGTATAACCAAAATATCCTATCCATTCTGGAGTATATCTCATCTAAAGTGTCCCTTATCTTTACTGAGCATGCTCATTTTAAGTTTGGGCATTTGTGCTATAGGCTTGTGTATTAAAGTCATTCAATGCTTCCTCTACAGGGTTGCAACTCTTAGCCAAGCTAGCAAGAAGGCCTTTTGCAGTGCTTTCAGTCTTGTGTACCAAATTACCATTAAAATTTTGAGCTAGTGAGGTTTCTGTACGGTAGCTGGTTCCCCCTTACAGCTGGGCAGCAATTTGTTCTCAATATTGGGGGTGGGGGCCTGACTGCATTTTCATATAAATTACTGTGTGAAAATGGGTGATTTCTCAAATATTGGGGGTACATGTCCCCCTGTCCCATGGGATCGCTTCCCATGCTCCTTTACTTTCCTCACATTGCCATCCAAAATATGATTTTGCACGTTAGTGGAATATACCGCAAAAAAGTGCCTAAAACACCAATTTGGTTGTCATGATTTTTGCATAGTTTCATTAATTTCCTATAATAGCTACACTCTAAATTGAACATATTCCTCCAGCAACATTGCCTATTCTGAGCCCTGCAGAATTTTTACTGGTTTAAGTTGTTATGTATGCAACATTTCTTTTACTTAAAAAACTCTCTTGAATTAGTGGTTTATAGCTACCTGGAATACAAATGAATGTGGATTACAGTATGTCCTTGTCATGCAGAAGAAAACCACTTAATTTTCTCTTTGAATATTTTGGATATAAGAAATGCTTTGACTTTAAATGTGAAGTATATTCATGTATCTATTATGGCTTGAAATAAATTAATGTTTTAACAACACAGAATTACCTCAGTTTGTGTGGAAGTTTGTCTTGAATCTGTTAATGTCTTTGCATATTTCTTTATGTTAAGAATACAGGCCCCTTGGTGTGATTTCCAGTGCCAATCAGAAGGTTGTACCTAATGTGGGTGAACTCACTCTACATCTCTTGTCAATTTGAAAATTCATTTCAGACAAAGGTAGTAACTTGAACCTCAAGAGGTGTATGAAGTACATGTAAAATATTCCCTGATTAGGTAAAATTTATGATAACAATTAAAGGTCATGTAATTTACAAAGTAGTGCTTTTAGTGTTGAGGATTATCACTTTCCTTTGATGACGTTTACCGTTTTCTCCTTTTCTTTATTTTCCTTTTCTTTCTTTTCATTCCTTTTTTTCAACCAGGGGAGCACACGCCCTGACGACCCTTGGATAAACCCCTGAAATAATTGATTAGGCCTACATATAGTTACCTTCAGGCCGGTCAGCACATAGCCTAGCCAGGCCTATTCTATTCTGATGAACTTTAATTATATTGCATTATTGCAAGGACTAGGCTGTCATTGTTAGCATGATGACTCTCAATAATAAATACATGAGCAAAAACGCTAGCTTAGGTCTGTTCTGGATCTTTCGCTTGTTTCCATTACCAGGTATAGTTTTTATAAGCCTTAATTGTGTCTTGTGGTTCTGTTATTAGTTACTAATACCAAAACACTTACCTGTATTTCACCATTTTCATGTTTGTTCTATTAACAGGAGAATAAACAGAGCCAATTTACACTATTCTTGTCCAGACAGCTCTATTCTCTAGTAACAATGGGACTCGTCCATAATGAAACATTCTTGAAGCACCTTCTTTTTGGATTTCTCTTTTCACACA
>WURT03054626.1:0-14113 GCA_009936505.3 Holothuria glaberrima
AGCTCATACAGTGTGGCTTCAAGTTTTACGGCAAAGTCAGGCATCTAGCGCCTTCGGCGCTAACAAGCACTTGTGCGTGTTAGCATGCACATCATTGGTCAGAGTTCATTGTGTCAATATAGTATCTCAGTATCTGCTGTACTCGCGCACCGTTAATATTTTCTGCGCGTGCGCACTGACGTCGCATTTACATTCGAAACTGTCTAATCGGCTGAATAGAAAAAACCAGTTCAGAGTTTTAACTGCACATGTGCAGTCTCCTTAGGTCATAGGTCATAGGGGTATAGAACGCAATCATAAGCCAAGCGCTGTGCATAGGTTTCTGTATTGTGCGCTATATTTGAAAAACTGCATACCCTTATAACCTTTGACCTTTAAAACACAACGGTAACTCTGAACTGGCTTATTGGAGAAAATTTAAAGCAACAACGACGCTATGATGTATACCTCGTTGAAACTTTCCAGTGTCTTGTCATAATTTAAGTTAAAAATTTTTCAGTAGAGAAGCAGGAATTCTTCGTAACTTCATTTATTCCGGGCAGACTTAATAAA
The DNA here is from genome assembly GCA_009936505.3 of Holothuria glaberrima. Taxonomy (NCBI): domain Eukaryota; kingdom Metazoa; phylum Echinodermata; class Holothuroidea; order Aspidochirotida; family Holothuriidae; genus Holothuria; species Holothuria glaberrima. The sequence continues at coordinate 553 of WURT03054626.1, forward strand.
TTAAGAATTTTTACACTCAGTATCCTAAGTATGACTGATGTGATGAATGTGTACCGTACCATTTGTGGATTGATTTAAGTCAAATCGCTGTGTATCCAAAATAAGTTTCCGGAGAGAAAAGATTTATTTATTACTTAAATCGAAGATAAATAAAAGATAAAGCAAAGTAGGCTTTCTGACAGGTGAGTGTTGTCTTATAATTTATTGCTTTAAAATACACGCAATCGTTTCTCTTTGGGTATACCTAGAAGGGAAACATGTCTTTTCAAGTTTTCTGTAGGTATAATTAAATATGTATGTCTTTGTCTTTTAGTCGGATACAATTAAATTTAAAAAAAATGACGGAATTCAAGAAACAAAATTGAACAAACTTTTTGACAGCTGTAATACAGCATAGATTTAAAAAAAATGTTTCCGAAGTGAAACAAAGAAAGTTATAAAAAATTTTCTTTTCATCACTCCTAATTATTGCTTAAGAATAGACAACGTTGACAAAGATGTTTTCATGCTACGTAAACGACTGTAGCAAGTACAGCTGGTGAACTTTCTTTTGTTACGGTAATCAAATATTCGCAGAATTTTTTTCTCGAGCAACCCTTTTGGCGTTTATTTATTCGATATACAATTTTTCAATTCCCTTTTCGCTTACAGTGGTAAAATTTAAATTTTATGAGAAACAAGTTTAGTTAACTTTGTACCTGTTTTCTGTTGTTTATTTCAATTTCAAATAATTAAGATAATTAAAACTGTTTGGCGGATGTTCAAATATTTTGTAAGGTAATGAAAATTTAGATAGCTGATTTCTTATCATTGATTTAGTATTACTTAATCATTAACAAGTCGTTCAATCTCGTAATTAGACTTCCTATATATTCAGCTAACCGGCAAAATACAACAACTGCTGCTCCTAACATTTGGGTTTTCTTCAGAAAAGTTCCTTTTAGTCTAATATTGTAGTGTAAGACGTTACCTTTATACCTAAATTTTTATTATTTGCCAAATTTGGTGCAAAGATCTATTTATTTTTGATTCGGTTCTGTCTTGTATAAAACATAAATAACCACTGCTATTTTTGTAGGACAAACAATTTCAAGGCTATTCTTAGAGATATATTTATGATCTTTCGGGAAATAGCGTAAAGCTTTATTTTTAGTTTATAAAATTGATTAAATATATTGCATTACGTGACATCATGTGTTATCTTCATCCTAAACCAGGATTGGACATTGGCGTACAACATGGAAACTGATTATTTCCTTGTAATTAACTTCTTCTTATATAAAACCTGAAAACCCATCACCCATTAATTCTCACTATAGATGAATTTTCCGAACCGTGTCTGTGTGGTGACGTCACAGATTCCCGTGGAGCCAGGAAACGTGTGATAATCTAGTGAAGAGTGCAGGAGCCAGTTCAGCTTTTATATATAATTTTACCAGACACTTGTCAAACTCCACATTTTCACGATACAGGATCGAAATTGTGCTCAGATAATAGTCACAGTTTATACCTTGGTTTTATTAATGAGGGCAGGTGGTTTTAACAACAGATTCATGTGAGTTATTCAGTACCGAATGTTACTATTTGGTCAATGTTTGAGTTGGATATGTCCATTTGCAGGAGAGGGGGTTTAAAGTAGTTTAAAGTTTTCCTTCGAAAGTCCTCCTTTACTCCTGATTGGCTAGAAAAGACATAGGGAAGCGACCATCCCGTCCCCCAAATCAGATGGTGTCTACGTCCTTGATCTTCCACCCGTATTCCGAAAACTGGTTCTAAGTTAAACGAAAGGATGACACAATCGCACTATACTTCAGAACTGTTAATATAGCCTATCTAGACAAAAGCGTTCATCTTCAAGTGACTGTTTCACAATTTGTTTTCTGTTTCCCTGGATTTTCTATTAATTCCTCGAGACGTTATGGCATTTTTTGTGGAATCTGTATTAAAATATATCTCTCAATAGGTAGGAATAGGGTGTTATCGGTTACGGAGCGAAAAACATTCCCTGTCGAAACCGAATTCAGTTGCTCTGTTAAATAGAGGATAATTTCATTCTTTCTTTTCTTTAAGTAACAATTTGACACGTACGACGATTAAGAAAAAAGATACCCTAAATTTTACCTATGACGAACTGAATAAGGAAAAGGATAGTCCTAACACTACCTATCACTTATTAAGGTTACTAAATTACTGCTGGATGTCACCATTATAATACACAGAGCTTAGGGCCATAAAACACAGCTGTAACAGCAGAATATTAATAAGTGTAACTTCTAGTTTTGTTCTTTTTAAATTAAAGGCAATCGCATTCCCTCCGGACCGCAAGAGTTACCAGATGGAAGCAGTGTTTTGTTAATAAGCAGTTTCACTGTACGTTTTTTTAATTCTTTGGGGAGCACTGTAACAATTAAGTGAAGCAGCCGATGTAGGTGTTTTGAATACTTGGATAGTTCTAATATGATTTTATAAATATTTATTACTTCGCTTTTCAGCGCGAAATGAAGATGAGCCGCGACATCGTAAATTATCACAAAAATGTCAAATCATTAGATCAACCCAGTGAGAACTATCTTTTCTATAAAATGTCCCAATATGAGAGATAAATAATTATTATGTTATGTTCACAGAAAGTAAACAATGAGAAAAATAATGTATCCATGATATACATGTTTTCACGAAGGAATTTCCAAATATTTGTAAATTCCAAAATGTAGGTCTATACCATTGAGAATAGTGACACAAATTATAGCATGATAGAATTTAGATTATTACGCCTTCCCTACTATCATAGTGAACTATAAATCTTGTTGCACAGAAGTATCATCAACTAGGTGCGGTAAAGGGTCCCCAAATTTTTGTCACTTTCACGAGGACACAGACAGGTATCCTTTTTTCAGATCCACTGGGATACTGCACCACCCCCTCCCAAAAGTGCTTCGAAAAATGTAAAGCATGTGATGATATCGCATGATATAGGCACCTGACTATTTAGTATTTTAGTACTTGAAAAAGCGCACAAAAGGTCTTTGAAGGACACCAAATCTCAATCTAAACAGTGTAAAATAGAACTTAGTTTACATTAAGCACGTAACACTCCAACCTAAAACAGAGCTGTTTAGTGCACCTTCTAGATAAAGCACCAATAGCCTGTAATGAGTTTAAATTGCTCAAGGCCATATCCACACATGCTGCATGTAAGCTGTCTGGGTACTCTATCTGTACAAATCATTAGTGACGCACAGATCAATCAGAGTGGTGCTATTTTTTTTAATTTACGTCAATCACATTGCAGTCACCAATTGTATTTGGAAGTATGGGTCTCTTCCTAAATATATTTGAGAGGATGTTACAGACCCTTTAACCCCTCCCCTCAACGTACGATTTGTACTCATCATGAGGATATGAGGGAAAAATGGATGACGTAAAGTCGTATCCGCTTTGCCACTTTTGACGTCCACGTACTGCACTATGAGCTGAGAATAAACTAGTTCCACAAAAATATGGAAAACTCCCGCTTCTCTGCGTTTAGTGAAACTGCATGAACTATTTGCTTACAAAGGACGGGTCTCTAGGCAGTTAACTTGTGTGTGTGTGTGTGTGTGTGTGTGCGTGCGGGCGCAAAATTTCGTTATAAATCTGATGTGTGTAAAAGATATAAACATATCGAAATAATCTATGAGAAAATCCCAAATGAATTGAAATTAATACCACGGAAATTGCATTGTGGGAGAAAAGGAATCTTACGTTTACAAGGTGTTTAGATTTTGTTTGACACACTTGTCAACGGCATATATAGAGTAGTCTCAGCAGCTCATTAAACTCTTGCAGAGAATAAAAAGAGCTACGACCAATTTATATGGGCTTGAAGAGTCAAAGTGCTAACTCAAAGCGAATGCCTTGGGTAGGTTTTAATTTGTTTATAACCATGCAGGTTAAATCTCTTAATACACAGTATGGTGGGAATTCATTAGTAAAATCTCTGTACATGCACGTTAATTCTCTTAAACTGTGATCAGATTTTTAACTATTTTTTCGTGGTTTACCTTTGAGTGGAAGGAAAGATAAAAGAAAACAAGGGTAATCTCCTCTCCAGTAAGCGGCTTCTATGAGAGCATAACACAGACCAATCAGCTGTTTTACCTAGATCTCCCAGTCTCTACAGATGTATGAAAACGCCATGCCGAATGACTGTGAGTCGAGTGGGATTGTCACTTCGTAAAATTTTACTTTTTTCGAAAGTACCATGTGTGAAGGTAGTTTCTCGATGTTTGACCAAGAATAATCTTTTTTTTTTGTTTTTGTTTTTTTTTAATTTCAGGTTCTTCGCCAAAGGTTATGATACCCACTATCCAGATCCAACACTTACATAGACATAAATATATTTTGCCCTGGAATAAACGGCAGGGGGATTTTGGTAATAGGTGATTGGTATATATGTATCTGCCCATTTCCTTCACCGGGTTACTAGGGTGATCTCCCAGTTAGGAGTCTCTTCACAGAAAGTAATTCTCCCCTGAGCGCTCTGTCATCTTGTCAGTTGTATTTGTCTATAGTAATTCTCTGGTTGTCGCATTTACATTAGATTGCAATTTATGCAAATCTCCAGCCTTCAGAGTGGGTGTACTTGGATATTTCATGAAAGTGGGGTTGTGATTTATCTGTTGACCTATATAATTTCCTGTCCAGGTAAACGGACTTGCCTGAGGACATATGCAGACTACAACAATACTTGCGTTAACGCAGTATCATTAACTTTCGAGTGGTCATAAAGGAGGCTATGGATATCGGCCACCATCTGACAGATGCATGTCGTCTCCTTGTCAGGAACCCGAAAATGAATTCATGAATTACTGTTCTATAATTAAGTCTTTTAAAGTCGTTAAGTTTCTACTTTCATTATCTATCCTCTCTGTTCACACCACTCTACCAGCTAGCTGTTAGTTCCTTTGAAAGTTTGTGTTTTATAGGACTATTGAGCGAATTCAATTACATTCGCATTGAAATACCACCAATCGACTTGACTGTTAAATGTTATCGTCCCCTTCAATAGATTCCTTTTTATTCCCCTCCTCCCCCGAGAATTCCATTAAAGAGGTATTACACCTTCCTTTGTACGTATTGTTGCTAACAGTACACTAGCACAACCAAGTTATCGGGACATATAAAATAAGAACTGTTGGTAGAATAAAAATTAAAATATTAAGTAAGGCAAGAAAGGACACGAGGAAACAGCTTCTAAACTCACAGACAAGCGAATGCAGAACCGAAGTGTTTACTGCTAATTGCCCAATGAGATAGGATAGCTTACTGCACATGAAAAACTCTGTAAAAAAATACCAAAAGATCCGGCCGGGTGATACAGATGCAAACTGTCTGCTGCTTCATGTACTATGTGAAGTTCCAGGGAAGTACCTGACCATACGGTTTGTTAGAAGAATTTATCTCCCTCCGTATAAAGATCTCTAATTCATGCTCTTCCATTAAATTGTTCACTCCCTTCACAGACTATCATCATCTCACAGACTCTCTAGACTATTCAGTGTTTACAAACAAATGCCGTCACGGCTGGGCGTCAAAAGAGTTGGTAAGGCGCGCTAACACTGTCGTCACAATGAAAGATAGATTCCAAATCGCTTACTTTCTGCGTGCAATCGCGCAAGCGTTTACACGCGCACCAACATACACGCATGTTTTTGCGCATGCTCTGTGCCAACCAATGCCAACCAGTGACGTAAGCGTGAACGCCCTAATAAACTAATCAAAGGAATGCACAAACTTTATATTTTGCTATCAAAATACGTAGATGCCAGTCAAGAAGCTGTTTTCAAGCTCTTTTCAAAAGCTAATCGGTCTCAAGGTCACAGAGGGAAACTGTGTGCTTGACTGCTGATTTTACAGTAGGGTGCTTTCATCAGGGAGTTGTAATATGTCAAATAGCGACTCCCTGCTTTCATTAGCTTCAAAGACAGACCGACATGATGATTTGAATGTTCATATGTACAGGGTCTTTCTGGCTGATGGGACTCCCCAGACAGGCACAGACTAGCGGTTACAAACGTGTTCTGACAGTTGTTTGGAAACCTGATTGAAGATGGGACAAAACTCAACGAGGAAGTCTAAGGAAGAACTGACAGCAATTTTATGCTAAATGTAGTTCGTAAAGCAAAGCCAATGACTTTTCAATCCATGGTCCCCCTCAGGTTGGGCTAAGTTGATGGAAGTGGCAACACAGATTTCCCATTTGGGAAACCAAAACGAGGACAAGGTAGTCTTCACATATAAACTTCCACTCTCTAATTGTGGCACACATTACTTTCAAGTGACCTGGGGAAATACATGAAGTTCATGGAGTTGTCCGAGCGTGATGCAGTTGTACATCTAAATCGAACAAGATAACCCTAAAATTCCAATCAATAGAACGTGCCTTAACCTGCTTAAAACAGGGACTGGCAGTTACGGACACAACTAAAAATAGGGTCTGGACGTATCGGGCATCTATCATGCAAGGAAAATTGTCATGTTTTCCGAATTCTTGTGAACCTCGACTTTTTACAACTTTTTTTTTTTCAAACTTTGAACAGTGATTAAAGCGTAACGTGTCGCCATCCAGTCTACCTTTAAAATTTGAAAGAAATAATAGCGAAAACCGACGAAAGAGAATACATTGAAGCAGGTCTTAAAATATTTCACCGTTCTGAGAGGCCAAGGAGAAAAAAGAGGGCGATCGGAAAAGACTGAGGTCTTTCAACCTCTCGAGTGTACGTGAAATGCGATAATACTGATTTCAGGGATGAGCATAACTGCCGCATCTCGTCATTTGGGTGTAGCGTGACAAATGTCAAGTGACTTGGTCACAGATTTTGATCACGTGTTTCGGTGTCTAGATGAAGAGAGGGTGTGTCCTATCAGTTTAACAATCTCAAACTTAAGAAATAGAAGGGGAGGTTACAAGAGGTGAAGGTATCGAATACACCGGTTTTACAGCTAAGCAGGAAAGCCTTCTAAAGGAAGTAAAATGTTGAAGACACTTAAAGCTTTTATGAAATAAGAAGTTAAGACTGCAATCGATGGGGCTGTTATGCGTGAGTGGTAAATCCAGTAGATAACATCTCAAAAGAAAGCCAAAAAAAATTCGTTCTTATGAATAAGAATGTCAGGGTTATAGATGTGGTTAGTTTCATCTATGGAACACTTAACATAATCAAACAGTGGTACTGTTCATATGTACTCGTGGGTCTGCTAATGTGTTGCAAAAAGAGTAACAACCTCATCATGTCGGGAGGGGCGCCAATACTTAGAAGAGTCTCGGATTTTAGTACAGTTACCCATTTTCAAAATTTATTTTTTCTCTTTGCAAAAAGACAAGAAAGAATGTTTTACAGATGTAATCAACAAACCAGACAAATTAATGATATGCATCATTATGTGATAGACCTACGACGGGGTCTTAAGTACACAAGGGGTATTACGCACAGCCTTAGATCGAAGTAGGGAACAGAGAGAAAATGAAATGTGAGGGAGGCGGTGCACCATGAGTAGTTTACAAGGTGATGTTATTTTATGCCAGCAATACTTCATGCACATGAAAAAACTTTGAAAATGTGAAGCAGACCCAGGGAGTTTAATAGCTACTCCCTGGTAGACCCGAGTTTGTGAGCGTCATATTATGAAGCGCATTTTCTCTGATTTCTGTCAAGTGACCTGCTACCATGCGGAGCAGACTCTGTTTGCTGAGCTCCTCAGCTTCCCAGGGATATGACTGAATAAGGAAGTTAGACAGCCTGCTCAGTACATAGGCAAGTGACCTGCGCGCATGTCAACAGCACAACCTTTATACTTCGTCACTACGATGAAGCCGTGACATTGGCATTCAAATAAAAATCAATCGATTTTTAAGAGTTGCCGGTAAAACTATTGTACAATATAACGCTGGAAAGAAAAACACATCTCCATTTACGACAAAAACAGACTTGAACGGAAGAAATATTATTCTTGGGAAAACCTAGAGGCAGAACCGGTTTTTTGGGAAGATGTGAGGTCACTGCGGTTAGTGCAGCGTTAGTATTTCCACGTTTTAGCCCATTTGCATCCTTTTAATTCTCTACACGAGCTCTGTCACAACGATTTGTTGCGCTGGAACGGTCACATCCAAAAGCTTATTTTTAGTATTGTAAGCAAAATGTCATATTTTACTCAGTCTCTGAACTGTCGTTTAATAATCCCTCTACCTTTTAGCAAACATCCCGATAAAAAGTGATGGACCCGAAATTTTATTTTATCACCTGAAGCAGTTTCTGCATAATATTAAATCTGCATGATCGTGACGTTATGGCCTGTTTTAACGGTCCCTTGCACGCGTGAGAAAGTTAGCCCACAGTGCGTCATCCCAATTTGAGCACATAATAAAGACAACTTAGAAGTCTTGTAAACTTTCAGCAAAGTAACCTCACGTTCCGTGTGGTGGTGTGTCTCTTAACTCACAACAATGAAAATGTTAATCGTATTAATCTCAATTTGTTTATGCTAAGTAAACAAACGTAATACGTGTGTAAGTAAAAGAAATCGCTAGTTTGATTACAGCATGTGGTAGTTTGCCAAATTTGAGCTGGAGTCTCGCTTGTAATGAAATAAAAAACATTTTTATGGGAAATATTGAGTATGATATCAGTAGCTGAAACATGGGTAAGTTTTACCATCAGTATATCTAAGTTTTATTCGGTGGTGTTATTCGCTAGCGCAATGAGTGGTAACTGATAAAATAAACGAGTCAATCGACATAGTTAAAAGTCTCTGCAAGTTTAGTTTGCGAGTTTAAGATCGAGTGACTAAAATCTCTCGTCAACTTAAGGACTTGACGAAAATTTATTTGGTCCTAAATCAACACTTTTCTATTTTTGCGACATTTACACTCTCAAAGAAGTTCAGAAATACTGGCATATGTGTATAGCCTATCTTTCTTCTGGGTTCTCTAATTTATACAAAGAGTAGATGAGATTCCCGAAATTTCACCATTGAATCAACATGGGAGAAAGCAAGTATTCATCTAACCGTCCATGTAAGACTGATAATCATTTCTTATTTGGTTATTCTTTAAAGAGGCAGAGTCTCCCTTAATGTGAGCTCATGAAACCACTGAGCAACAAGTTTTTGTTACCCGTAATTTGTGCGTCTATGGTTACTTTGTCAAATTCAGTAATTCAGATCAACTCTTTGTACAACTGCTTCATGGTTTATCAGACCATGAAGCCATTACGGAGTCTGAAAACATGAAGGGACGTCCTGGCACTGCAAAGTACGCAAATTTATATAAATAAACCCATATAATATTTCAAAATGACTTTGTAGCGACTGTATATTTCCTTAAACCTAAAGCAAACTTTGGATGGAGCAAGATGAATAAACTGACCCGGAAGTGACGCCACAGGTCATTCCAAGCACCAGTTTGGTTTTAATGTGTGTATTCTGAGCGTACTTGCCAGGTTATGAGAGCCATAAGTGATGATAGGTGATCGATGGATAATGCAAGGAGGCAACGAATATTTGACTAATGAATATTTATAACTTGACATGTTGGATTTTATTTGGAGTAGCTTGATACAGCATCAGACCGGAAGCCTCGCATCTCCCAGTTCTTTAGAAGACTTTACAGGTCTGTATGCACTACGTGTCCTACTTCATAAAGCCAACTATAAGGTCGTTCGTCTGGAGGCGACTTGATTTTGTTTTCATTCAAAAATTTCTTTATAGGTATTAATATATCTCCCTGTTTAAGCTTGTCCCTTTAGACGTAGTCTGCGGCAGATTTTCACTTTGTTTTATGGTTGCCGCAATTAAAGCAGACAGTTCGGCGTTTCTCTAAAATCTTACGTTGACAACATGTTGAATCATATGAGACATGTTTTACACAAACCATCAAGTTCCCTACACAACGATGACAAAATTTGAAATAAATCAATGAACTGGGTCAAACAGTGTTTACTCGTTTATGTCATATCCAACAACCAGTCATTTCAATTTTTTTTCCAACATTTTAAGATTTGGGTTATGCGCTTCTTTTGAAAGAAGGACGAAAATTGTTGCTATGGAGACCGAAATCATCGATTGTTTTTCTTGTCAGGTCATGTGCCCAAGCAGAGATTAAGGGAAGAGACTAAATGAGAACGATGGTTGTTCTTTAACCTGCATTCAATAGATCAGACAAAATGGATTGTGGGTAAAAAGCGCGAGGGCGTTGCTACTTACTCTGAGTAGCAAATCCCTGGAATTATTAGCCCACGTTACTTTTTTGAAAGGTCTCCTCGACTCTCTGGCGAGGATCCAAGGGGCGGAACCTAACATTACTCCCGAGGAGTTCTGCTCCCCTAAGGAGCTACGTCCCTGAAGGACACCATACGTCCCCGAAAGGACAACTTAAAGGTCGTGTGATATACAACTAAAAAGAGCTGCTTCACATGTCAGTAACAGATTTAAGTCCTTCAATGAAAGATCCGTTAGAATTATTTCAATATCTTTTACCGTTCTCAAAATGTACGTGTTCAAAGTTTGATGGTTTCTGAAGAAACTTATTGCCTATGCAAAAATAATGACTTGGAGTGTTTCACAGTGTTAAGATGTCTCTTGGTAACCCTATATAAATCATCTCTTATTTATTGATCAGATAGTTTACGGTTTGTTGAGTGATATCAATGTTTCTGAAGGAAGGAATTTTAACTTTTATAATAAACCCCTCAGGGGATAACGATGGTACCAGTGTCCTTGAAATTGAGGTTGAAAAACAAAGGCTAACATGAGCTATATGGCAGTCTTATCATCAGACGTGTAAAGTTGTCCAGCCTGTTTCTATTCCATTACATAAAACGAGCAACCTCCTCCATTTTATACTCACAAAAGCAGTATCAAATCTATGTTAAAATACATAACGAAATATTACAAGCACTGCCTTCGTCATGTTTTCTTTTCTCAGTTCCACCCGACCTCAAAGTAAAACGGCCGAATGACTTACTGAAAGGTAGGTCGGGTCCGTGCGAGGGCGCGTCAGTCCGGTGCCCAACCAACTTCATCGATTGGGCGAATAATTTTAATGGTAATCGGTGTGAAAAGGGGGGGGGGAGATCGGAGAACCCGCGGGAAAACCCATGTACCTCAAGCAGGACTCGAATCCACCCACATATAGAGAAAAAACAACGTTGATACATGGTAGCATAAACTACACTACCATCCGAGGACCCGAATGGGCAAAGGCTGGCAAAGGTTGGCAAAGGCTGACAAAGGTTGGCAAAGGCTGGCAAAGGTTGGCAAAGGCTGGCAAAGGTTGGCAAAGGTATTTTAAGAAATACGATGACGCTAGGTAATCGGCGAGCAGGAAAATTCCTGGAAAACTGGCAAAGGCGCAGCCACAATTTCAAAAGAGGGAGAACAAGTGCGGAGGGAGCATAGTTAAATTTGAAGGGGGAAATGTAACTTCACATTACTCTTTCGAGTTATACCTTTTTGTATACCTTTGTACAGTAGTGGACGTAGGGATTAGGGGGAGAAAAGCCTTGCTGGGAGCGTGGGAGGCAAAGCCCCCATGTCCCTTTTGGCGGCGCTACTGACTTCTGACTGGGTTTGTGATCCAAGACCATTTCAAGATTTTTCTTTTTCAACTGACCTTCTGAATGTGGAAGAAAAGTGTAGCTAAATTTGGAATTCCTTGGGGTAGAGAGATGTAATTTATAAACCCCTTCTCAGTGTCGTAAAGCAACCTGCCTTAAGATTTGGAGGACTTTACTGGACTTACATTTTAAACCGAGCATATACGGAACACATATTAACACTTGCAGAAGTTTAAACTAATTAAATATTTTTTTTTAAATTAATTGTCGACCTCTTCCCTCTCACTGGAAAAAGGTAAATATTTTGAAGGAGTAAGAAATTGCAAATCGAAGCTATTGCAGCGGACGTAATTTTCGTCAAACGAGAATACCGTGAAGAAATTGCATTGATCAATAAATATATTCTTTCCAGAGTTGAGCATTGATTAGTAAAATGTAATTACCTTTGGGTAGGCCAATGGATCAATACTCTCAGGAAAGAGATTAGAGACGTCTGATGTGAAGGAAGACCTTGCCATAGATTACTATGTAAGAGAAAGCATGAATGGTTCTTTTTTGTCATCAACTTTATGCACTTACAGTCTAATGGGCAATGCAAAGGTGAATAGAAAAACCTTGAAGTAGACAAGTAAGTTACAGAGTGGGGTGTCTTTATCAAAACTTACTAATGGGCATAGGCGTGCTGGCTCCGGAGGGCGGGGGGAGGGGAGTAAGTTACCTTCATAAATTAACGTTAGGCAAAATCTCTCGAAAGACTTGTTCATCTCAAAATTGAAACCTTTAGCAATAAGAGACAAAATGCAACCATACCTCTGATTATTGAGTCATCACGAGAAAATAAAGAAATCAAAAAAAGGAACATTTTAAAATTATACAGATAACCCTGAGTACTTATTTATTTGTCTGTTTTAATAAGAAAAACGGAATTTTAGTTTACATTTTTCCCTCTACCTGATAAATGAGATGATGAGGGGCTGCTCGATTTCCCGAAACGAGGGCACTACCCCTCTTCCTTCTGATCTTTTGCTGATACTGGGGTCAGAAATGGTTTGGCTTCCAAAAAGGTTTAAAGTGATAAATCTGAAGTATTTAACTTGAAAGGCGCCTCTTCTCAGAATGCACAACTTTAACGAACACGCGTCACGGATGAGAGAGTCCGAAGGAGCCTTAGCATCTTGGAGGACATTTTGTCCCTCGTCCGTTTACAGTTTTGGAGTAGACTTCTTTTTTTTTTATTGAACTTACACCTGCATGGTGTTGTCCAGTTGAAGGATTATTCAGGAAATGAGATAAGTACTTGTATTTGTGTTGACTTTTCTTCCTATCGACTTCCAAGATATTTGTTTAGATACACCCATAAATTTTTACCTTATTACAGAAGATTTTTGATGGGTTGTCTGCATATGGATAAAAGCTTGACTAAATATGACACCATTTTACACCTAAAACAGTAAATTACACACAGGTTTTGCAAAAGGGGGGTACCCTCTCCCGGGCCCGTAGCCAAGAGGCCCCTGAGGAGGCAGCGCCCCTCGAAAAATTTTCTACCCTCTGGAAAATTAGAAACTACCATTGTCCTAATGTATTTTAGTATATATCTCACTCACCTTCCAATGTTTCTCCCCTGGAAGCTATCTTCGTTAAAATATCTAAAATATTCGGAGATTTTAATGCAATATGTTAACTCAGTTGAAAAGAAGTGTCCCAACATCGTACTTGGTTTGTTAGAGAAGACCTTTGTCCAGGGAGGCTTCTCTGGTTCATCTTAATTGTCTGATAAAGTGTTTGTTAATTCATACCGAGATATATGCAAATAAAGTTAACACATTTGCTACACAAAGTGAACTTGGATCAAGCAGGAATTACTTCATCCCTTCAGAATAAAGATCAATTTTTCTTTCTTTCTTTCTTTCTTTCTTTCTTTCTTTCTTTCTTTCTTTCTTTCTTTCTTTCTTTCTTTCTTTCTT
>WURT03054648.1:0-14113 GCA_009936505.3 Holothuria glaberrima
TTATTATTTGTTTGCATTTCATTTTGTATAAATAATTGTATGTTTGCAATTGAAAAATAAAACGAAACGAAACGAAATAAAAGGTAGCAAAAGTTGGGAAAAGGGCAAATAATCTATGCTGACCAGCCAACGTGTAATTTAAATTACATCTTTTGAAGACGCAACATGAGTCCTTCCAATTTTCACTCCTGAGCTAGTGCTAGGTCGGCAGGCGCGGATCCAGGGGACCCACGATTTTTACCAGCGATTTTGCAAAAAAGCAAAAAAAAAAAAAAAAAAAAAACTCAAAAAAAAAGGTCCTCGAAAATCCCGGATCGGCCTGCCCAACCCCCTGTCGGGCAATTCGGGCAAATCATGGCGCCATCCCTGTGTGTGCGCCCCCCCTTTCTCAAAATCCTGGATCTGCGCCTGGCTGGTACATACTTTAATGGTCAAATAATATCCCTTAAGCAGTCTTGGCTCTAGCTAAAACTGGGAATTTTGTCTTCTTGCTGAAAATCTAGTTAAACACGTTGCAGACAACGTCTCTTCGTAAAAACGTATCATGTCGAATATGCGTTGCTTTATTACTACAACTAAAAAAGCACTGTCAGCTATCTTTCCATACTTGTAGAAACTAAATAAAATGTAGTCATTGTGGCATTAATACCTTACAATGTACTTGCGAAGTTTTGTATGCGCTCGCTCTTTCCATACCTCTTGTGAACAGGCACGGGGCACGAGGGGCACGTGCCCCCCCAAAAAAAATCAATAAAAGGTCTTGCACTGAAGCAAGAAAAATTTATTACGAGACCAGCCTTTTTGGAATACAAATATAGGAAGAAAATGGAAAATCTCGCACCATTTTACCTCTAGAGTCCTTGAAATAGGCAAAAATCTTCAAAGGGGAGGTAGACAACATCCCCTAGACCGGCAAAACACCAAAATCGATGTGCTCCCCCAAATGGTTATTCTGGCTACGGGCTTGTTTGTAAATGAATAGAACCATACAATCAACTGGCAGTTTTTCTTTCGATTTTTTTGGGAAGCGCTTCTCAAATTCTGCCGGCTTCTTTATTTCATAACAACTGATCTTTGTTTTCTAACCGTCTGGCTACTATCGCATCGAACTTTTTCTCCCATACCGTCAATCCACGCATGATTAATTAACATCGAAATAATACTAGTGACTCGCGCATGGTACAGACGCAGAATTTTAGAGACCAATGTGTGTTTTAGAATGAAATTTCCTGCAATCCGGGGCATGTGGAGAGTCAAATTTTCTGACCTCAGCCTCAACCATGGTGGGGTCTGAGATCGGGTTGACCTCGTAAAGCGCTGTAAAATCATTGCAGACTGCTCTCTTAAGTAACCGTCACCTATAGTATAAGCGCCGTAAACACAGCTTCAGGACCCGGGACCTTTCAAAGTATAGAGTTCCCTTTCACGAATGAGCGTACTCCTTCTAAGCCCATGGACTCCCCTGCGGCCCTTGACCCCAGCCTAGACTATGCATTTGGCCCTGACGCTCAAAAATTTTGAGAACCACTGCCCGAGGCCAGTGGAGGTGTTTCATATCACTGCAGGCATTATATATCGTATTTCTCACTGTCCTATCAGGAAGTTCCTATTTGACGAATGGCAACTCCCTGGTCCGATATTGATTCTGTCGCGATTCTAGCTCAAAGGTTATCAAGGGTTCACTTGATCCAAGGATGAAGCGCGCCATCGCAAAATAGACACTATTCTTAGTGTCAGACTAGTACAACGCTCAACAAGAGGGATTATCGAAAAGTTTAACGTCTGCTGTAACCCGAGATAAGAAAGCAGATAACAGGGTTCAAACGGGTCAATTAACCGTCACCTATGAAAGTTACTACCTCTTTTGTCCGGGTACTGCCGCCGTCACCTTAAGCGAATCGAAGATTAAACTAGAAAGACAATATCGCATTCCCTTGTTTTCTTTTACAAAGCCATCAAACTTACTCAACGAGTCATTTCATGATCCGTCCTTTCGAAAGTTGAAACTATTTTTATCCTCAGAGTCGAAATCGTTCAACCGTAGAGTGTACTTGATGCCGCTGAATTCAGCCGCACGTGCGCAAACTTTGCTTGGCATACTGTAATTAGAACACGTTCAACCCTTGGTCCTTAAGACCCAGCAGTCTAGGCCTGGTTTACTCGACCGGTGGTCTAGGAGAGTGGCTATACAGGCTCCAGCTGTCTTTACAAAACAGGAATATTTTGTAAGGCGAGGACTTGTATACTAAACGTCCACGCTTGAATGTAACGCGTTTCTGTTACGGAACAACTTCGCCGGGGAACGAATTGGCGATTCTGTCCCGACGTGGTTGATGAGACTGAACATTTATATTATTGTGTCTTGGAATCGTGATCGCTGCAGAGTGGATTAGTGGACTTTGCACAAAAATACCGGAAGTAACTGAGATCCATTTTATACATGACAGCGATTAAGATACGTGCATTCGAGCGTGCATTCAATATTAATAGCCGTCTGATATAGATCGGATCACAACCTGCCGGTTATATCGGTATATTAAAAGGAAATAGTAGGGTAAGTCTCGTGTCATTCTCCTCTAAAAGTTTTCAGGTAAGGACTTTTTGGACTGGAGCTTCGATCTGGACTAGTGACATGACATTGTTCAGTTGTTGGAAGAGGACAGCGATTAATTTTACAAACTTCGATTTGGCTTAACGCGGTTTGAATGTGGTGTTTTTCCCATCGTTCTTTTAGTTTTGCATAGCCTTCCATCAAAATTTCGTTAAATCGTGATTTCGTTGAACGGGTCAGGACGAAGACTAATGGAAGTAACAGGATGAACTATTCATAGATTTGCAATACGTCTGATTAGTTAAGCCGTAAACAAATAGGATCTTGGAAACCCGATAGCACTTTTTCGTATTTTCCGATTGAAATTTTCCTTGCATTTGCAGCCCCTCAGCGAGTGATTTCTTTATTCAAGTTATAAGAGACGGGGATGCACTGACTCCTTTACTTTGGGCCACTCTCTTATCTCATCACTTTAGAGGGAGGGGTAAATCGGTCATGTGACTTCTCATTTTGGAACTCAGTGCGAAAACCAACGATTAAGAACACAAAAATATCGTCTTCGTGTTGCAGCATATTGTGTCCTGTAGACAAACTGTTGTCTGAACTGCCTGTAGATCTAAGTGAGTAACGCAAACAAAATGGTGACGATTTTTCCAAAGCTGGGACAGGGGGTGGTCGCTTTATTGGCAATAATTTGTGTTGTATTATCAACGTTGCCAACGGTGACCAGTGAGGAACAACCCGAATTCCTCCACCGAGTATCAAGAGCTGCACGGAGTAGGAACAAGAAAAGCACCAAATTCCAGTTTGAAGAGAGTTCTTATGAAGTGTCCGTACCGGCTAACACCGAGGTGGGTGCGACTATTTTGGTCGCCTCGGCGTCTTTCAAAAAACAAAAATCAGGTATGAATGATATTAACTTCCATCTTTTGATTACTTAGGTACTTAAAAGAAACATTTTGGTTTTATACAGGAAAGAATATTGTGTAGGTGCTGTTATGTATGCCGGCAGCTCGTCTCCAGGCAATCATGCATATCATGTGCCCGTCTTTCAAGCGGGAGGCCGGGTTTCGAACCCTGACCGGGTCACGCAACACATACATTTTTAACGTGGGATCTTTATTTTTCCTTCTTGTTTGGTGCATCTCCCAGCCCCCATTTTGTAACTTGTATGCCTAGGCCATCCATAAATTGGAGAGGGGGAGGGGGCTCTTATTCAAGATTGGGGTGCTGCATTTAGTGCCCTTCAGTTGCATCGTACTTTCGTATAGGCCTACCCACGTCTACACCTCAGAGGTGGGGGTATGGTCCCACGCGGGACATCGTGCCCCCTCCCAATTTAGAAAATCGGTTGCCAAGGGCTAAAATGAAAAGGCCTGGTCGATGTCCCCATATGGATTGGTAATTGCCCTCATGTCAATTTCGTTGGCTATGGGCCTGCATCTTTATAGCTTCGTATGTACAAATCACGGATGCAAATGTATTTTCTTTAGTATTCATTACGATGATGAATAAATACATACGCAATTTCGCATACGTTCTGCTTTCAAAATACGTAATTACAAAACTATACTCAAAAGCATCATGAGAAAAAGTGGGCCAAAATGTGAGTATAGATACATTCTCGCAACAAGTCTGTATCTTTGTTTCAAAAATGTTTTGTCTACATTCTCGCAATAAGTCTGTGTCTTTGTTTCAAAAAAGGTTTGTGTATAGGTTATACTGATTAAAGTTTTTCACATCGAAAGGTCTGGCTTCACCACTTGCAAATTAAAAGTTTAACTTGTAAATCATGTATCCCTGTCAATGCGCTTAGGGATGTTATTTCTTGTACAAATGTGTGGGCTTTTAGATCAGTTCATCTATGGTATGACACAGTAGCGATGTACACTTACAAACAAGATTGACCTAACTTAGGCAGTGTCGTGCTGGGACATGCGGTGATACCATAGGTCGTTCGTGCCCTGGAATGGGAGGTGGTAGATACTACATTTATGGTTGTCCATGATTTCTTCCCACCTAATAAAATTCAGATTCTGAATGGAAGGAAACGGTAGTATTATGTCAGGGCACATATTCTTTCAATGATGGTCGTTATGTGTACTTCAAAAAGAGTTCCTTCCTTCGTCTCGCTGGTTTGTAGCTTTCAGTACCTAGACCCGAGATACGACTTATACTTACGCTACGGATGCCTTTACGGTTTCTCTTTGGTCCACCATGAAATTACTTTTCATCCTAGTTTATCCCCGAGTGTTCTTCCCCTTATCACAAATCAAAGTTGGCATGTACGGTAGAGGGTGCCATAAATAGCCTCTATAAGAAGTTAAAACTCTTTGAACTGCATTTAGTTCAAAATTTAATGTAATTGCTATTCCAGTTTATGTTATACGTGCAGCTATCTCCCATCCCTAAGGGGGGATGGTTTGCCCGATGGTCTATCTGTCTGTATTACGATTGGCTATGAAATTTCATACGAACTTTTGTACCCGAATTGGACCTTTAAGTTGTACAAGGGGTGAATGAAGTGCGCAGGGCCATATGAAGTCTTCATTATTTTATTGTTGTCAGTGGTCAATCTTGCCTGTGTAACAGGCTGTGCGCCATAATTCTTGTTCAATCATATCCCTATCATCGTTTTCTTATTGCATGTTTGGGAAGCTGAGGAGTTGAGCAAACAGAGTCCGCTCCGTGGGGTATGGTTAATCGTGAAACCTTCCTTCTTTTATCACCATTGTTTCCCGAATTGAATCCTTATGTCATGGGACGACGGTGATGCCACCGGAGGAACAGCTTGCAGTGGGTTGAAAAATGCCTCAGACTTTTGGTCCAATAATCGTGCACCTTAAGGCATTCGAAATCATTAAAAGCCATTCATATTCGAGGCCAATCAGTTTGTTGGCGCCCACCTCTCTCACCGTCTCATGGACTCCCTTTGCAACCCATCGTTGAGTTTCGCAAGTACCCAACTTGATAAGTTGGGGTCCAAATTGAAATGCCCTTCATAATAGACCTTATGCATGACGTCACGGGACGTCATTTTAGTGGACAAGCTATGAAGCTCGATAGGCAAGAAACATTACTTTGGTACTCACCACACGCACGTGCACGAAGTAATCTGCTCACGCACAAATATTAGCTGTCTGCATTTGTTGGTGTGAGTTGTGCTTATCTCTGCCAAGGCGAAATTTCTGTTCCTTGACATCATATGCGTAAGTCTGGTTTACTGGCGAGACGCGACATGACGCGATAAATTGTTAAAAACAATGTTATTAGTTAGACCCTTTCCTGAAATAGGCGCTTTACGATGTGACGTGACGTGACGCGATAAAACGTTGGATTGCTGCTTGCCGCCTAGCGATATTTTCTTGTGACCAATCATTAAACTGAATTGCCATTTCGCAGCTAGATAAAGATACTAATAGTGCATTGGAATATTGCTGAAAATGACGAAAAACGGCATACAGTTTCGAAGGTCTTGCGACGTTTCATCGCGTAGCAATGTACCACATCGCATACAGGTTTAGAGAGGCGTTTTGTCTGTGAATATGACTCCGTTCCGCACAAATCTTCATCCATTTTACCCTTGCAAAAGAATCGCAAATTAAATATCCGCCAAACTCTTTGATGGATTTCAACTTTGTCGTGATGACAGCTTTAGTAGTTTAAGCTCCATTTACAAAAGCATGATATACGGCATATAAAACACCTTACTACATTACAACCAAAGGCTTCCGATTCAGTATAAGAGTTCTGTTAATGCTCCCTATATCAAGACGTGACACATTTAAGACGAACAGGTGGAGTGAGGTGTCCAAACCGTTTCAAAAGAAATACCAGACAATTTTGAGCAACCTCGTCCCTAGGTAGGTGCCATCTGTACGAATAATCGCCCTCAGGTACCCAGATTTTCTGGCCTTTGACGTCTTATCAAGAGGATACTTCAAACTGTCAAAAGGTAGATACACATCAGCGAAAAAATATCTTTTGGGATGAAGGCCTATAATATTCGTCCAAAGAAGTGACATGGCAGAAGTCTGTCTATAAAGGGATGGACTATTAACAAAGGCCACTTAGCCAAAGGGTGGTATGTCTCACGTCCGTATTTTTACACTTACAGAATAAGAGTTTCAAATATTACACCCATGGGCATGGTAGATGTTAAACTGGCCGAGGGACCTTTCGATAGCTTCATAAATTAGTGAATTCCCTGGTTTGCGAAACCAAAACTGGCGAACATACATCCATATTTCAGTGTGAGGAGGTATGTGTCACACTTGATATCAGCTGTAACTTGGCTAGGGGCAAGGGGAGGCAAGGAGCGGGAGCTTTCAGTACCTTTTGGCGGGGTCACTTTTGGTGTTCTCCAATGGATAAAAGTTTTTTATCTCTCGAAAAACGAGATAGTTCAAGGACACAGACGTCAGACACAATTTACATTCTCATGAAAACCCTGCCTACGGTTGATATGATATGCTAACTTTGTCTTAGGTTTGCACCATAGGGGTCTAAGCCTACGTCATTTTCACCCCATCTTTCGCGCATCCGGTGTCTCACCAGTCTTATCTTCTTAAAAGACTTTCGGAAAGCATGTGAGGGGTGGAGGACAGACAGGCTCAGAACCAGGATTTGGTGGTGGCAGTAGGGAGATAGTTGGATTCAAACCATTGTAATCCAATGACTACACCATTGGCATCATGGAACTGCAAAGCCTTCCTTATGGGGTGGGGTCTAGGGGGCAACAGTCTTGTGCAGGCTATATCGTTGTCGTTGTGCGTTGTGTTCGGAAATTTGAGAAAGAAATGCACCCCAAACTTTTATCCAAAAGCTGAGGATAAGTTTATTATAATTTTATGAAACTTCCACAATGAAGGGGATGACGCCAGGATTTGCCCGACAGGAAGGCCAGGCTCCCCCGAAGGGGTAAATGGCAGCTGACGAGCGACCCGAAGCCCCAACCGCCCAATGTTGACGGGGGTGGGGTATAAGGAGGGTATTTGAGGAAAATGTCTTCACTGTACCATGACACTGCAGGGCATGTTTTGCATGATATCCGTAAGTATGCGGAGTGCCGACTTACGAGCTGATTTTGTGTTTTTTCAGGAATCCGAATTGTGAAATTACAGGAAGCGCACCAAACTCCCCGACGATATTGAAAAACATTCCCGACGTGGGGCCCATACTCCCACCTGGCTCCAACCATGTAACAATGTTAATCCACCGGTCAATATTAAGAGCACGTGTGCTTCTTTTTCAATATTCTGTAATGAGACTTGAGCAACGTTTTGACTGTTTGGATAGAATACAAAGTTATCCCGCAATAGTTCAAGTGAGTTCATGACCTGCAGTTTATCGACATAGATGCAGGGCAGCTGTGTATCATGGCAATCGGTCGAGTACTTACCTGTACTCGAATTCAATAAAAATTTATGTAGGACTACTTGTGACTTAGTACTCGTAACCGCACTCACACACAGATTTATCTTTCGCATACCCATGGGGTGACGGGCAGGGCCATCGGACAACTCCCACCCAGGTTAATTCTAAATTTTATGGGTGAGGAAAGTTGTCTGAGGGGTAAGAGTCATGGGTGGAAATTGTTCGAGAGGAATTGTCCGGGGGACGGTGAGAATTATCTGGTCACGGTGTTCTCGTACTCGATTTCATTAGTTACTTCATATATGGCACCCCTAAATTATAAAGAATTTATACAGAATTGTCACCGTGCAGGGTCATACCACAGAAGACTAGATATCATATTTTTGGCGGTCCATACAACACTGGACGAGGTGTGTGGGTGTTGTAGGCCACACATCATCATGCAGTAGGACAACGATGTTAGCTTCTGATCAGTGATAGATGCTAGCTTCTGATTGAATAATTGTAAAATTCAATTGATATAAGTGGACGCGTGTAGCGATCTTGCTGGGTTTCAGCTAGAATCTTCCTTTAATGTTTAGCGCCATTCTTAAAGGAATAGACGAATAAGATGAATGAGTGGATGGTAGTTACTTCATAGGCGTAGGTTAGTTATTTAGTAAGTTAGATGAGGTTTTACGGCTCAGTTGAACCAATTGGTTTAAGTCGGGCCGGCCACGGCCTTTTTTCCAGTTGTGGCTCACTGGTTTATTTTCCCTACTCCATTGCTTATACTGAGCACCAAGCACAATGGCAATAGGTTCCATTTTTAAAGTCTTTGATATGACCCGGCCAGGATTCGAACCCCTTAACCTTCCGGCTGCAAGTCAGATGCTCTAACCATAGGCGTAGGAAGCGGGGTGGGGAATGAAATACTTAAGCTCCCCCAGTCAAAACTGTGGTGTGGCGGAAGTATTTTTCATCCTCTGTAAAAATGTCGAAAATTTGCTGTAATTTCTTTTAAATTTTCCAAATATGTTGCACCAAATTGCATCTGAGAACACTCAAATATTCTCCCCTTAGACTACCAAAACAACAACTGGTAGTCCAAAACAACGTTCAGCCCCCACCCCAGTATCAGACATCTTCATACGCCTATTAGTTACTTACATTTCGGGAGTAAACAATTGTAGTAACCTCCGTAGCAAAAACAAATCAATAAGAAATTAAAGGATACATTTCAGCATTTCCGGAATAACAGGTTTATATGCGAATCAGCAATGTTTTGATACGGATAGAGCAAAAGATATAAGCGTAACAAGAAATTGCTACTGTCTATGGAAGACAACTGGCTAGGCTATAGGCCTATGGCTCAAAATAGTCTACCGTAGTAAGTGGTGGACTGGGTGGCTAAGAAACATAAAAGGAAATGCCTCTCCCTGAGTTTGCAAAAAGTCAATTTTGTTGGTTAATTTTATAAGTGGCCCTTCGGGAAATTCGTGCGTCATTGGCTCCAGTGCTGTGTTGCTGCATCATGGCTAACTCGCCGCACTCTTCTCGTCTCTTTTATCCAATTATGGTGACGTCACTGTGGCATGGAAGTCATTTGTCCAGGCGTTTCGAAAGAGGTCAACCTCAAACAATGTCCTTCAGGCTGTCAATCCTGTTTCCAGAGTTTACAATATTCCTTTAAATATTCGTCCACGAATCGCCCGTCCAAGACGTCAGGTGCGACAGTCAGATTTCCCTTTACCTGGCGTTGTCAAGATGTGACGCTTGCTATTACTATAAGCATTCCATACGAATTTCGTGTCAAGCTGTTTGCTTGAGGAACAACTGACCAGCTGACGGTTATTTCAGGAACGGCGTTCCAAGGCTTGTTAGAAAGTAAGGATGTGTCTGATTAATTTTTATTCTCTTTTAATTGAGGAAAATTCACAATATAAATTGAGGTTACTTCGCTCTCCCTTGGGGCTGGGTCAAGATTAACTTCTTGTCAATATCAAGAACAGAAAAGTCGTGAAAGGGACCATTTCAGAAAGGATTTAAATATATTGAGGTCTTATTTAGACGTCGTAAAGTCCGGTCAGATAGACGTTAAGTTGAAACACAACTCGACAAAGGGAAAAGCTTCTCGACGGGGGCCAGCAACCCGAAGCCTCGACAACGGGGACGGGTCACCGAAAGGGCGGCAAAGCCAAAATTTCCTGCTCGAGGAACGCGCCGAAAATTTTTATTTCTCATTGAAAAAATTGGAAGAACTTTACTTTATTGCAGAAAACATGGAGACAATTTTAAGGAAAACCTTTTTTGAAAATTTGGGGTCTTCGTTAGAGAAAATTTGAAAAAATGAGTTTTCATAAAATAAACTTTCAAGTTCCTGCCTTGAGAGAAAAAACAAGTATATCATGTCACGTGACTGGTCGTCTGGAATTACACACCCATATCTAGTAAGGCTCCTCCGCGAATAAGAAGATCACCCCTCTAGGGGCCGGGAGAAGCCTTCCCCGACTTGGGGTCATACACCCCTTCCCCTTCTGGCCCTACCTCCTACTTTCTTTATCGACCCTCAGACTAAACGAAGGATCAGATCGTCATTTACCTTTAGACCGTTTCAATGCGGCTTTGTAAATGAACGAGTTCTAGAGTGTAATCATTCAAAATGCATATGAATCAAGGCCCCATCTGGTTGTCGTTTGTATCAAAAGTTTCCGCAGTGATCATAAAGATGGCGTAGGGTTCTTATAATAAGCTTGGGCAGAAGACAACTTCATCCTGACTCAAACTTTGTAATTTGCAAGATTTTTCAGAAGATCCCGGAAAACTGATATTTTTGTTTTGTTTTCATATTTACAAAGGACTCGTGACTCGGAATCCAGTTAAATGACTAGCGACTCGGACTGCAGTTGAATGACTAGGGGCTTGGGACTTCAGTTGAATGACTAGGGACTTCGCCTCGAACCTGAACTGTGTTACTTGATGTACCTATGGGAAGATATTTGACAGATGACAGTCGGAATATTTTGCTCTGGAATTTTCACTTATTGAAAAATAAGCAAGACCTGAATTTCGTCTTGGAAATAGACTGCTAGTGCCCTAAATCGACATTTTTGCCTTGAAAACCGACATTATTTAATAATTTCGGGACTGACAACCCCTAGAGAAAATCCCCATACTTCTATAGGAGTAAATGACTCCAAATTTTATAGGTCCAGTTGACTTTGATATTCGGATACACAAACACTCGAGTTCACACGTCAGTGACGTATAAGTACACGTAACCCACTGGCTGAGCGAGGCTTCAGTACTATGAGAAAAGTTTAAGTTATTTCCCAAGAACCTCGCTTTTCCATCGAATATTTCTTTTGTTTAAGCGTTTCTTGCCCCAACATTTGCTCCTTTATTGTACATTACTCGCTCGCCAATACTTACGCACCGGGAGTTACAGCGACCCTAACAGCCAATCGGGTTGACCTCATATCCGACTGGAAATGTCACTCTTTCGACAGGTGTAAAATGTTTGAAGTTACGTCAATCATTTGAATTAAGATTTACATGCTCAAGTTCAAGTCCCCGAGGTGTAGATCTAACGAGCGATTGTGACATATAGCCCGGAGTTGTTACGTATGATGTTTGTGTTAATATTCCGTGACTTTCCGATTAAGGATAGTGAAGGATTATCTCCAAAATACTTCACAAATGTTAATCCCGCCAATTAACGTTAAGCAACATTATGCTTACTGTAAGCAACGTCGTTTGGGTTGAATGACCCACTGTAGGTTAATTTTTGTAGCACATTCCAAGCTTAAAGGGAAAATGCAGCCCTCCAATTTGAATTAGTGTACCCTGTCATCCTAATTCAGGAATGTCTCCTTTCAATCACGTGACAATATTTCTGTTACTTATTTGTTAAATTCATGCAGAGTAACTCATTGGTTTATTTTCAATATTCATTTATTTACACGAAAACATCATGAAAAATACTTGTCAGCGAAATAAGAGGAGACCTGTTAGATTTAGCAGATTTCTGAACATAAACTCAGGGCGACTGTTTTCTCCCTTTAAAGGAAGGACCTGGGAATACGTCATATGGTGATACTCAAGTTTAAATTGTAACTAAAAGAAAAGAAAAACTACAAAACAGAGGTTTGAAAACCTTTCTCAGTGGTTTAACTCCCATCTTCAGAGCTTATTCAGTTGCTGAGGTATTAAGTAAAAAATTATGTAATTAAGGTTAATTGCTCAAGGCTATATCCACTAAATACTGTGTACGAGCAATTGGGAACACAACTGACTGCACAAGTCATCATTGACCAACCAGAGCGAAGCCATTGTTTGAACCAATTTCAATCAAAGTGCAGTCACCAATTGTATTCAGAGATATGATCATATTCTTAACTATGTTTGGGCGAGATTGTAGGGCCTTTAAGCAGTGAGATTCCTATTTCTATTGGGTCTCTGGTCGTGAGTGCGAGCAGTACAGGACATGTCGCTGGCCAAAAGTATACCAATACTTCACTTTGAAAATCTGAGAATGAGCTAAGCAGCACAAATTTGTTCTCACGACTTCAAGTGCAGATAAGAGTGTCAAAGCCTGGGTTTGTGTACCCACTAGTGTTGGAACGATTATCGGTATTCACCATCGGTATCGGCCGATATTCCCCATTTTCATCCTCTGTCGGTATCGGTAGAATTTACCTTAAATGCCGATACTACCCAACCGATATACTTACCGTATCGTCCCATATATCGTAAAAAAGCATGATACACTACTTGAGCATTTTTGAATGCAATTTCCAATATGTTACCTCATCAATAACAAACGACGCTTCATTGCTGTGTCCGTAGCGTATCATTAGTTGCAGAATGCTTATTTCCCATATATCTGTATCGGATCGGAATCGACCGATATTGGTAACTGAAATATCAATTCTTGTCGTTCATATTTACATGTGTAATTGTTCCGCGTGACTCTGTAGCCTGCATAATTGGCAGTACGTTTTTCCTGTACCAGGAAGATGTGTTAGTTGGTTTGTGAAGCCAGTAACCCCTCAGTATTGATCAAACTACCTATCCTCCGAAAATAAACCAAGAAGGTGTCTGTTACAGCCCCTTGGGTAAACCTGACTCTGATGACTTGCCGATCTTTCGTTTTCACGAGGTGCCTTTATTAAAGACTGATGATTGTCGAGAATAACACGCTAGGCCCCTTTTTCACAAGAAGTGAAACGAAAGCATAAGAAAACTTCCTTTCATCACTAAATAAACCTGACTTACCTGGGACACTTTAAGGTCTTCTCCCAAAAGTCTCTTCGTAAAAGATATGCAGATCAAATGAAAACGTGACTAGCATAACTCACCTACCGGCAAGCGCAAATCTTGCTTCCTCGAATCTGCGCATAACCTATTCACTGACGCACCTATTTTCATTGTAATAGAACAAATTTGAAATAATTCCTAAGTGTTGTCTGTACCCATGACCCATGCATCAGCTGCGGGTCACTTGAAGGCACCCTTGTGCATCACCTCCAAACCTATATTCCATCTTAATATACAAATGAAAATAAAGTTACAATTCCCTTACTCTTTCAGCAATTTTGACACCCTGTTTATTTTATTTTACAAGAAGTATTATATTCTACGCAGTGTGTCAACTTGCAAAGTACCCAAACCCTGAGCCAAGGAGCAAGGGGATAGGGGTGGACACCCCAAAACCCAAAGGGAAATTAAAATTACCTTTACCTTAATGAATTTTAGTAAATTTCGCCAACCTACATATTTTTTCGTCCTTCTGGAACTTATCTCGCCCCTCTGCACTGCCTTGTCTAGTAATGGTAACGGGCCCGGAAGTGCCTTATGTAAGATTTGATTATCACGGACATTGGAAAGTTTGGTAATAGAATAGACTAGATTATGCTTGAAGGGGCCTTGGAAAGTTTCTTAGATTGGAGGCTGAAGTAGGATTGAGGTGTTTCCTGATTTTCTGAGGTAATGTGGAACCCGTTCAGGTAAGACAGCTTTATTAACGAGTTTAGTAAGGATAGCCTAAAACTAAGATTTGTTAGTGGCATAGGCCTCATCCCATTTCAACAGTCTTGATTTTATTGAATATGTGAGAGGAGGGTGTCCCTTTTTGATTCGTTGCCGAAGGCAGGCAAGGAATCTATGCGATGGTGATGTCGTGTGTGTATGTGTGTGCGTGTGTGT
>WURT03054659.1:0-10667 GCA_009936505.3 Holothuria glaberrima
GAAAAAAGGCTGTGGCCGGCTCGACTTGAACCAATTGGTTGTAAACTGGGCCGTTAAACCTCATCTAACTAACTAACACAGTATTGTTTTTTAAATGGCACAAAAATGATTCAAGATATTCCTTTAATTCTTTTATGAATGAATGCTTTTCTAAAAATTGAACTTTTTGAGTAAGAAAATGATCTTAATTGCTTTCCCCTGCTTATTTTTTCAAGCTACAAATGTATGAAAATTATTATAGAGATTCAGTAAATAAAAGTAAAGAGGTTCTTTATAAACATCACTGCAGGTTAAACCAGCTCCAAGGTATGGAGACCAAGGGGCATTCCCATCCCCCAGATTTCTGCTTCTGGCCCAGGTACCCCAACTAGAACTGGTACTTACAAAAAAAAATGGAGCTAG
Source organism: Holothuria glaberrima (assembly GCA_009936505.3). Lineage (NCBI taxonomy): Eukaryota > Metazoa > Echinodermata > Holothuroidea > Aspidochirotida > Holothuriidae > Holothuria > Holothuria glaberrima. Next base: position 403 of record WURT03054659.1, read on the forward strand.
ATTTATAATATCAGGGTTTCCCCTGGCTTTTTGTGAGGCGGCCACCTCACAGTTTTTGGCCACCACCTCACAGAAATTTGCCATATTACCCCCTTAACTGTACTAGCTGTAGAAAATTGATAGTTCTTCCTACTGTTGGTGCCAAAGCTGACACCATATTACCCTCGTGGACTAATACCACCTCACACTCTCTAAAACCCAGGGGAAACCCTGTAATATGTTTGTATCAAATGATAGAAACACATTATAGTTTTAACTATAATGGTCATTTTAACTGTACAAAATTTCCCAAAGGCAAGGGTCCTTCGTTTGGATCCCCCCCACATATTAGTCAAGACAATATGCATGGCCTGGCAATTATACTTTGTCCTCTTGTTGCTACCCCTGTCCCCCTCAAAAAAATGCTGATTAGTTGGTGCTGCCACCACTGAGTAAGCTGATTTAACCCACCCCAGTCTTTCCCTTCCATTTTCCATCTCCCACCTCCCCTCCCCAAGGTTATTTTTCTCTTAGTTTTCCTTGGCCCTCCTCACCAATTTTATGCATTTAGTCCATGTTTCATGTTACAATAAAACACTTTCTGACTGGAAAAAGTAATGAAGTGATTGAATCGTGCAAAAACAAAGCAAAAATGATAGAAACCAGGTTTTGGTTACCTAGCAACACTAACCTCATGACTTGAAGGCCCTGGCGACTGGATTTCATATCCAAAACGACTCCCGTGTCGCAGGATGCAGACAGATTAATTTCAGAAAATTCACACTGGAGGAGATAATCAAATGAAACGTAGAAGCTTGGGCCAAGGCATACACAAAATTAGCAGCACATCAAATCTAAATTACAGTAACATAATACTCTTATGCCTGGAAGTTGTCAGTAGCGTCACTGCGATTGTGTCTAGCCTGTGTATCTTTCAACTTGTCTAGCCTGTACTGGTATGTTGAAAGAAAGATCGATCAAAAATATGCTCGCATGTTTTTACATTTAAAATGGGGACACCTACAGTAGTTACAGTGCTTTATTTCCAAACATCAATAAACTTAACAAAACTCCTTTCTTTCTTTGCTTATACTGCCCAAATTAATGTCACAAAGATTCAGACAATTCTTGAAGGAAAGCAAAAAGGTCTTCTAGCATTCAGTACAACAATTCTTAGACAAATTTAAGTTATGCTGGTATTTAAGGAACCAGTTTATCGTGTTCCCCTATTTTCATGCCTACTCTACCCTTTATCCATGCAGTACCTCCATACAACATTAATCCCAGACATATTTCAGGCTGGCCTAATTACATGAAAATATGAATTTCCAGCCTACATTTCATTCAAAATGGACCAAATCTTTTGCCCTTCAACAGAAAAAAACATCGATTGTATTCATGAATGTTAATGACTTCTAAATAGTTTACATACACTGCCATCTCTGTGCCAATAAACTACTTAGATTTGATAAACACTGCCCTCTAATTTGATTTAATTATTATGTATGCCCATGGGCATATGGAAGCACACCACCTATATATCAATGTATCCATTTTTGAACCTTCACAAATAACACCAAGAGCAAACATTATGACAACTCTTTTGATATGTTACCAAATGGGATGGGGTCTTTTGTCAATATGGGATAGAATAAGACTAGATGAAGTGTTACTGGTGCCAGAATGGGGTAAATTGGAGCAATTATGGGAAATTATGGGCTTAGAAACTGGCAGTTGTATATCAGGCTTTTTGAAAGTGTTATGAATGGCCAACTTGTCAGTTTTCTTGTGAAGGGTAGCTTGAACCTGGCAAAAACTTCTACAAGGTCTTAGAGGCCACTATACCTTTTCAAATAAGTGTGTGTCAGAGGATGATCGGGGTTATGTGACCTTAATATAACATACCTGTTCAACTTTGATGTCAAACTCTCCATGGACCTTTTTGCCTCGAAAGTACTTTGACCTGTAGACAAAAATGCAAACAGAATGCTGTTATCTTGAATTTCTTTTGACTGGGAACCATACATGTGAATTGTATCCCAACCACGTAGTGTCATGAGTAGCTACCCAGGTCTGAAGGAGAAGGTATGTATGGTGAAACAATGACATTGTTTTAAATTCGGTCAGGGTCTGCAATGGAAACAAAAAATAGTTGCTGGAAAACAATCTGAAAGGTATCAAACTTGGCAGAACCTAGCCCTGAATACTTATTTCTTCACTTTCCCTCCCTCTTACCCTTCCCCCACTCCTTTGCATCAGAATAATTGCCTTTCCTTGTTCTCAACAATGTCCCTTTTAATTTCTACTTCTGAAATTGACAATTCTGTTCCTGATTTCATTGTAATTTAGGTTTTGGTAGCCCGGTACTTGTTTGAGCTGCTACTTTGATGTTTAATTAAGAGCTAGTTTGCTGGAATGAGGCCAGCTGTTACACTGAGTACCTGAAACTGAAGCTGGTAAAAGGAAACTGACGGATGAGGTGTACACTCCTGATCTATATAGATTGTCAATCATTATTCCGAAGGGTTGTTTGTTAATATCTGTCCTAATGTAATATTTTGAATAATCATACTTCGTAATAATGAGTACAACCCCCTGCTCTTAGGAGTAAATTTTCTCACAAGTAAAGCCTATGCATCTCAGAAATGTAAACATGACATATCAACTGCATGAACATCTCGAAAGCCAGGAAAGGCATAACACCTCACAAACTCTGACATATTGTATAAAACTCCTTCGCTTTCAAGGAAAAGATTTTTAGATTAAAATGCAAAGATAAATTTAGATTCACTAGATCAATTACTGATAGCTTTCTCACTGTAGTCTTCCACCCTGATTGGTTTTGTTTACCCTTTTGTGCAGCATAAATGGAATCAAGTCAACAAAACATACATTTTGCATCATGAATACAAAAGAGTGAATGCAAAGGGAATGACAGGTTGAACTAACTTACATCACCATGGGAACAAAACCTTGAAAGAAAAACAAAGAAATGTATACTTAGACAATGAATCTGAATACTGGAAATAATAGGTGGGAATTCATGCTATATTTATGAATACCAACGATGGAAAAATGGGTCTGTTGTATAGAATTTCCATACTGTGAAATGAGGATTCCATTACCACTGTGCAGGTATAGCTTTGTCATCTGAGGCACAATTCACTAACAAATAAGTTCTGGCATAAGTCAAAATTTGCACTCTTAAGAACTTTCTTGAGCGGTATTCATATCATAAAAAATTATTTGTAAAGATACATATCCTATCGGCAGTAGATGCACAAGCGCCAATAGTGTGTTTTCATGGTAGCATCTTGTTTTATCTAATATAAGCCAATCACATTGTCTGTTATTGTTGAAATAAGGTGTACAATTTTCTGTGGTTACAAGCCTAGTCTAAGACTATGCCTTGCACAACTATTTGGTACAATGTGCCTCCGCATGTGACACAATGGCTTAATTTTAGTACAGTTCTTGATATAAAAACTCTGAAGCTTGCAGGCAGTTACACAAAATATTATGCACCTTTCTCTTCATAAATATCGAGTGAGCAAGATGCACTGGGTAAGTTGACCAGTTTATGCAAGTTTTTGTGTGTAAATATTCTTTGAGAATCTGGCTCCTGGACTGGTGTGCAAGCAATTAGAGAACAGAATGTAAAGGAGGGGAAGGAAGGGGCAAAAAAACTGGAGTCACATCGACTAAAAGAACTGCTATGGCTTCCACTTTCTTCCCACCCCATAAAGATGAAGGCACTCTGTGCCTGCAAAGATCCTTCATAATCTTATAACTTCTATTGCACCCCAACAACCAAAAGCATAAAAACTACATAAAAAAAAGGCAACCACAATTGTTTTTATAGGTGGGTAACAGCCAATAGTGTGTCTCTGCTTCGGAATTTAAACAATCACAATGATGCTCTTTTGCAATTAAAATACTTCCCTTCTCAACATCTAAAAGCAGTACATATTAACATAAACTTAAAGGTTTCAAGAGATGAAAAATTAAAGACAAACCCCCATACCAACTTCCTCTTACTCCATGTAAAAATATGCATAGGAAAAAGGGGGCTGGGAGGGGCTAAAACTCCCCAATCAAAAAGAGTTCCATTGATGAAAATCTGTTATTTTTAGTTATTAGTTCCTTCGGTAAAATAATATCAAATGTTTGCTGTAATTTTCCTCAAAATTTGCAGAATATGCAGCACCAAATTGCATTCAAGGACAATTAAAAACTTAAAATTTTCCAAAGTGGGGAGGGAAACCTCTCCTTTTGAACCCTTTACCTAGGATGGCAGTCCAAAATAATGTTCATTCCGTGCCCTTCAACTGAGAACAACTATGCCTGTGCCTATAAATATGTTCTAAAGCATACATGCTCAAGTCCAGCTATTAAATTTTCTTCCTACTCTACACAAAACTCTCATATGTTGACTGTACTACCCTAAAAATAGCGAGTGATTACAAACGACCTCTAGAAAGGGTAATCCCTGACTTAACACATTTAGAGCATGTATCACAATGTTTGAAGAAATTGATTTTGTCTACATTTTACGAACAATCAGCCAACTATAAATTAAAAGTGGTGCCATTCATAGATATCTAGAGTAGAGCCTGGTGTTGCGGCTGTTTTTAATGAAAAATTCTCATTGTGTTAGCTTTACAACTGGTTTGAATACGTGCAACGTATAATTTTAATGAACTGTGACTTGATATTGTTGGCAGAGTCATTAGACGATGAAATGTTGAACAAATGGAACCTACACTAAATTAATATCCAGGTCAGCATTTATCAATACTAGGCACAACATCCGTTTCTTTAATAGAATACAATGTGATTATGAGGGTAAAGTATAGTAACAAGGATAGGCTTTTCTCTAATGTAACAAAAATGTGCAATTTTTATTATAATTATTTTTCCAGAGTTTATTTTTGGGGAATTTTCTTCCCTTTTTTCTAAGTAATGAGTTTTGACTTTAAAGCTCAAATTGCAGTCTTTATATTTTACTTATTATTATTTTATTTTTTTTTCATAGGAACATACCTAACATAGTCATGTATATCACTGGACTAGTCCCTTTTAAAAATTTGACTAATTGCAACAGATTAGCACAATATCTACCCATTTAGGCATCTCTCAATAAAAAAATTTCAATTTTACAATCAGTGACTTTGTTTTTGCAGAATTGAATTACTAGGATTTAATCACATAGATCGTTATTGATATGGGATGTCATATTTAAGTTGGTGTCAAAAATAGTTCCTAGGATTTGAGCACTCATGTCAACTGGATTTTAGAGACACCTGCACTTAAATGAGTAATCTGAAGGGCATGTAAAACTTTAAATGTGGTATGCAACACTTTGGTCTTAGGTGTCATTCAACATGTAGGAATTGGCTACCATCCATCCGTTGATATCGTGTATACAATCTTCTATTTTCTTTACCATGAATTCTCTGTCTGGGGATTTCATGGTAATATGTAACTGTGTATCGCCTGCGTACATCACACATAAAAGCCAATGAACCCTGATAATATCTTTAACTCGAGCAGTAATAAATAATGAACAAAATTAGGCCTACTACAGAGCCTTGGGGAACACCCCATTCAATACACATTGGTTCAGATCTATTAGTATGAGCCTAAATTTGTTCAACCATTTTTGTAACTTCTGAATTTTTCTCACTTTCCCTTCATTTCCAAAATATAATGCATCTCTCACCAATAATGTATTTTGAACAAAAAATCTTACTATTATACTTTCTATAGAACTTCAGTCCCCTGACTGTTCCAGCCAGCTACTCTGGACACCTTATAAACATCCAGCTTTCTCTTCTCTTTTCATCACTCTTTTTTCCTTTAAATTGTAAAGTGCAGAATTGTCCAAAAGGTTCCAAAATGTTCCACACTGTCTCTTGATTATTACAGGTTCTCCTGTGATACAATTACTGTTAATTCCAGGGTGTGCCATCTCACAGTACCTAATGGAGAATCTTGCCAAGGGTATACAGTGCTAATTCCCTCAGAGGTGCATAAAAATGTCAACATTTTGAACAGATTCTAATTCAAAGTATTCTGCCCAGACCAGGAATGTCAGCCTCTATTTCTTTTGAAGGTAGTTATGTTCCGCACGTTCTTTCAACATTTTCTGCAAGACTGGAGGATATTTTGTAATAATCAGAGGAGAAACATTTGGAACAGAGGAGAGCAATGGCCATTGCTTCCTCCATCTTGAAAGCCCTAAAGTGACATACTTTTTTTTTTTCAATTTTCAAGAGGTTAATAAAATGTCCAATTTCATCATATTCGCTGTTTCTTGCTTCCAGCCCTCAGAGTAATCAAAGTTGTACCAAGGAAGTTCAAGGCAGGTCACTGCATACTATAGTCAACACATTGTGTCATTTACTGATACAGGTGTACAAATGCAGGGTATTATGAGGAAAATGAACTGTAGGACACTGAACTGTCAAATGCACAGATACAATTTGCCTGTTTTTTATACTTCTTTGAGCTTGACACCCAAAAAATATCACACTGTTCCATAATGAGTTTTCAACTACTGTAATGGATGGGCATGGGAGTAGTCAGGGCTTTGTATCCATTGTCACAAGGAATATAAGACTGTGACAAGAAACCATTGAGCCCCTTGTCATATCTGTCAAGCCTCATATTTTCTCACAATTTAAATTCGCTTTAATGGTTAGTCCCCTCGCCCTCTCCCTGCCCAACCGTCCCAACTAGCTGTTGCTGTGATTGTACAAAAACTGGTTCAGCTGTGATTAATACAATAGGGTGCCGATTATGCCTTATGGACATCCAACAACTTTATTATAATATGCACAATTTTGATACAACCCACAATGATAAAGGGCTTTTACTCCAGGGCTCCAGAGATGTGCCCCTGGAACCTGCCACCCGCCACCCATACTACAGGTATAAGAAATCCCTGTAAGGCTTCACCAACTATGACAACAATGACAACGAATATTATTAAAATTATTTTGACCATATTTTTGACATATCACCTTCTCTCATCCCTTTTACCCCTTCCTTGACCCCTTTGCCCTCTCTACCCTTTCCCCCCTCCATCCCTTTTCTTTTCCCTACACAATTTTATCTCTATAACAAGCACTTTACATAAATCTTATTTCAAAACTTGAGGTAGTAGCTATACTTTTAACTTTTAAACACTTCCCCATCTGCCATCTCACCCCTCCCCCATACCCTCATTCATACTGTCTTCATCTGTACGATGGGATACATCAAATTTTATCTAAATCTGACAGCTGTTTGAAACTTACCAATCTGTGTGATGATCATCAATCACTAGAAGTGTCTTGTACTTTCCTTTTTCCTGTTTCCCCATCACATTACTGAGAAACCCCAGGTCTCTCCTCGGGGAGGGTGTTGTAGCGGTTGAATTAGGGGCCGTTGAAGCAATCGCCTTCTCTTTTTCCTTTTCTTTCTCTTTGCTATCCTCTGCTCCCAGATTTTGAAAATAGCCATCTGGCAAAAACCCCAGAGAGTTTGGATCCGAAAAGCGGCGACGTAGGAAATTCATCTTTCTCTGATAAACTGTTCAATTATCCTTCAACTCTATTTTTTCCAGCTTTTCAAAAGTTTTGCAATAAGTCGTACTTTGAAGAACTTTTAATTTCTGTCTTTAAAGTCATTCCAAATAAAGCTTCACAAGTATTCAAAAATATCCAGTATTCAATAAAACCATGTCTGCATCAACCGGTGAGATGTTCAAGATAAGAATTTTCAAAACTTTGATTAGTTTGGAAAAGTGGTAACAACTTTATGTTTGTTTTAATTTTCTGCTAAGAAAATATACTAATTGCTAACATTTACATTAGATGTCAAAATATGTTAAGTTCCAGTATGCAGTTATTCACAATTATGTCTGTATTTTGATGCTAAAGATGTCCAGACAGAACAATTTTATCTTTCTCTTATTTGCTCTGCACACTCCAGATCGAAATGAAACATTTACCACAGACCCAAACTTGTAGACATAAAGTATAAAAGCAGTATCACATATCAAAGTTTGACCTTCAAATTTTGCAAGTCTGGCGCTCTGAAGTGCCGTAAAAGTCCATCAAAAATTTGGTTCAGTTGAAAGCAACTTCAAGGACCTTAAGAGCAAGTTTGTCCCCTCTTTCTCTCACTTGTTATCATTCGATCCGTCCAATCAAATGCATGGGATTACTGCAAATCAATATCTCTCTTTTAACATGAAGTTATTCACGTATACATTTCCAAACGGCAAGGTACAAACAGGGTAAACGGTGGCCTACTTTCCACTATTTTCACCAGATTTGAATCGATTTTTTTTTCTGACTGCGGCCGCTCCTTAATTGCGATCTTTTATTCATGTGTTCCACAGATGACTGATAAAGCTGCAAGACACAAAGGAGGAAGAAGAGTTATACATCCATTTGCTCAAGACGGAAAATAGGATAAATTCAGAAAAGAGAAATTTCAATTTCTTTATTACGAGGCATAGTCATAAGAAGAGGAGAGGCTGGGGCTAAACTTCTAAAGCCTCCCTGCCCCCCCACTCAAAAACTGGTAAAAGGGTGAATTTATTCTTCTGTCCTCCCTCAATTCAAGGACAAGAACCCCTTATATGTTCCCTCTGTAGAAAATGTCTCATAAGCCTATGTAGGCATTAGGCAATCAACCAATCAACTGTATTTCAAACTTATTTGACTGGTAAGATAAATCTTTTGCTCTCAAACTTTCATTTATACACACTGCTGAGCAATTCACTCAGACAGTAAAAGAAAACATAATTACATTCAAAGTTTCTTCTTTTTCCAAATTTGTCAGAAAGGTGTTGCTTTCTTTTGCAGTTAGGTAGATGAAATCTCCATGCTTTTACTAGGTATTGAATAACTGTAAAGGAACATAAAATTCATGACCATCAAAGATGGCATCTCTCTCCCCCCCCCTTCCTTTCTTCTTCCCCTCACCATTCAAAGTTGGCATCTTTTCCGCTTCCTAGCTTCCCCTCTCTTTTCCACCCTCCAAAGATGGCATCTCTTTCCCACCTTCCTTCTTTCTTACCCTCTTGTTGCCACTATTCAAAGATGGTATGTCTTTTCCCCTCCTTTTTTTCTTCCCTCTTGTTTGCACCACTCAAATATGGAATCTCCCCCCCTTCCTTCCTTCTTCCCATCTGGTTACCACCATTCAAAGATGGTGTCTTTTTCCCCCTTCCCTTCTTCCCTCTCGTTTTCACAATGTAAATTTCTTTCTCTGACCATGGACTTGATATGAAACTCCATGCTCCAACAATAACACAAAGTGTACTACAAAATATACTCTTGGTGGAACAATTTATTTAAGGATCTTAGAACAAAATTTATCCTTTCATAAATGTCACTTACTCCTGCAAACAGTTTGACAACTCAGAAAATAGCAGCAGCAAAACGACAACAGTTTGCTTCAATTCTGTTTCAACTGGAAGAATTTTTGTTCCTACAGAAATAAACCTTTCAAGACATTGGATTGATCCAGAATCTCCAACATAATAAAAATGAACAAAATACAGAAGCCGGTAGGTTTTGTGGTACCCTTAGGGGGTAATTATGTTGCCACAGATATCATGTTCAACATGTCATTCTCTTAAAAGAGTGTTTTTCAGCTCAAAGGGGTAAATAAAACATAAAATCTCCTCTGAAATTACAGCTGCAATATTCTCTAATTCATGTAACCTGGAAGACATGACATGACAAAAGGGACAGGAAAAATATTGAACAAGAACTTGAGGTAAAGAAAATAACACGTTTTCAAAATAGTAGTTGAGAATAGGGTCAAGATTTGGTTTCTAGATTTGGGAAAAGATCATTCTACCTTGCTCACTTACATCACTAAACATCTGAAGGTGATGTAATGAAAATGATGAAGCTGTGTCTTGCATGACGAAAGTTGCCAACAGCATGGCACGATATTCCCCAATACTAAACATTAGAATCACAGAGAAATTTGCCCTCATAACTAGGCATGCAACACTCTGCAAAGTTTAGAATAAAAAACAATATGTAGTTTGATAAACGTTTATAAATAGTAACGACTGTGTGCAAACAACTCTTGAATTGACTAAAATGAGCAAGTGTGTTGCTTTGTTTGTCAGATTGACCCACAGAGGTAAAATGAGAAAATTTCAGGTTACTCAGCAGCTTGACAAAGCCCATCCCTGTTTAGGCAATAATGCAGACATTTGACTTGTTTTCAAATCTGTCATTTTGCTCAACTACCTTACATAAATAATTTTGGTT
>WURT03054681.1:1185-14113 GCA_009936505.3 Holothuria glaberrima
AAGCTTCTACCCTTGGCCCCTTTATTTGCGTCTAGATCCGTACCCATCAACGTCATTGAATTACAGCCCTTGGACCGAAACTTTTGGGTGCGACTCATTTCGTCCTGAATAAATAAAAATTGTTTGATTTTCCTTCCAAAAAAGCTACCCTGCAAAAACATACAACAAATCATATATACTGTGTAGGAATAGAGATACTACTTTGCACTAGCCTAGCTTGACAAAACAATATGTAATGCCTAAAAATCATTGCTTTCCTAATAAGAAATAAATTTTGTCACAGAAAATTCGGAATTTTCTTTCAGCTTCGACTCTCTAACATCCTTTTCAGGCATCATGCTCTGCAGTCTGCACAGCACAACAATGAAAAATCCAAACATCTGCGTGTCAATAACCCTATTGTTTGGCGAGCTACCATTGTTCTCCTAACAAAAATTGCACGATACCCTCTTTGAATCAGTCAGAGATCGGTCGATGCGGGAATCGTGCGATTCCCGCATCGTGCGATTCCCGCAAAACGCTTCTCACAACGCGATTTTGGTGTGAACGGTTCCATAGAAATACATGCAAAGCCATTTGCTTTGCGATTCCCGTCCCGCAAAACGCAGCAGATTTCGATTTTGGTGTGAACGCACCTTTTGAAGGTGCGTTCACACCAAATTAAGGGAGCAGAACTCCTTTGGAAGTAAACGTTTGGTTTCGCCCCTTGGCTCTTCGCCAGAGAGTCAGGGGACTTTGGTAAAAGTATCAGAGCCTAGTTATACATTACTCCTTGGTCGCATCTTATTTCGAAAAATCCTTTGAGAGAGTGACCATAGACCACCCTGTGAGTCATCGGACAAGTTAGGGCTTAAATAATGTGTGCTGCTCTTCCCTATAAACTCTGTTCCTGATAGTATAGGTACTGATAGGTTACACTCTGAAAACAAAAGAGCGAAACTCACTCCAAAAAGAGTGTGCAAAGGGACCACTCCTATTAAAAGTGAATTTCACCCGGAGCAGTGTGAAAATTCACTCCAAATAGAGCGATACGTCACACACATGGTATGAAATATCGCTCTGTTTGAATTGAATTTTCACTCTACTCCTGGTGAAATCATTCTCACTAGGAGTGGTCCCTCAGCATACTCTTTTTGGTGTGAATTTCGCTTTTTTAACTTTTTAAACACCTTGTAAAGTGTCAAGATAATTGTCGTCATAATAAGTGACTCTGTTCCTTGAGGTGTCGCTCTGTCATGCTTATTTCTGAAACTGGGTCACCACCAGAATAAAGGTTGCTACCCCTAGTTCAGAGTTGTAACGAGTCACTCAATTTTGCAGTCGAGTCGAGTCATTTTCTACTTTCAATGTGACTCGAGTCTAGTCAGTGATTCGAGCCATTGTATTATTTCTATGAGGAAAGATGTGATACAATTGCTCGAGTCATTTCCCTTTCGAAAATTAGTGACTCGAGTCATGACTCGTTACTACACTGCCTAGGTTACGCGAGTTGACTACAAGGCAATGATACTTTAAACCGAACACTACCGCAACCTCATTTGTAAACGGTCCTCTCCACACCGGAATAAGGACGGTTATCACGATGTGATGACGATATTCTGCTTATGAATACACAGTATTAATCGAGTCACCATACATTACATAGAACATATACACCCTTGATGAACACGTTGAAACCTATCGAATCAACAGCCCTGTATATCGGATATCCCTACAAAAACGAAGAATTAATAAAATATAAAAAATGGGCAAAAAATTCTGGTCTCACCCCTCCAAATGGTCGATGAACTTATTTGAACGGGAGGATAAATATATATTTTTTGCGTGCCATCAAATATTATTTTCTCGCACCTAAGTGCAAAAACCCATGTACAAATTTACACACAATTGATCGACCAAGCGAGTAATCGCGAGGCATGCATAAGGTGACCTATATATAACAAGTGTAAACCCCTTGTTAAAGGTGTTTCCGTATTCATTCCTGCGATTTGATCCAACCAAGGATCACAGATGTGTTTGCCACGGCATGGAAGCACAACTATGTTATGTTTACTAAGGGGTCGTTACTTATTGATTGCATGCCCTGTTCCTATGGACTATTACATGGATCAGTTCAGAATGTACAAACGAAACTGAAGTCTAAGAACAAAAAATGAACAAAATTACACTTAACGAAATTGTTGTCTAAGAACAAAAATTGAACAAATTACACTATCTGATGTAAAATGTCAGATGTACGTAAACTCTGTACCGAACATTTTTTCACAAGTAACTTGGCATAGTCAGTACAATATAATGACCTAACCCACTTTAGGTGGTGATATGCAAAGCATGCAGACAATTGGATAGGATAGGGAGCTTTTAAAAAATAGGGTAGAGAGAATTTAAGAGGTTCCATTTTCAATGGCAAAATGAGCATTGTACTAATTCTTATATTAGTCGCACAAATAGCACGATTCACGAAGAAGAAAACGACGGAATATATTCTAGCAACGATTTCCAAGAAAACCATTCAAAAATTGCGATTTGCGAGCAAACGATTGGGTGAACCACCAACAAGGACGTGGACAACATAGTTAGTGAATATACGTTAAGTCTCATCACATTAGACCGGGAAACTTTGAAAAAGGGTGGTAAAAACTGTTCCTTATTGTAACTTTACACAAAGAGCATGTGGCATTCTGGGTAAAATGAACAAAATGGCGGCGCCCGTGACCTATTCTTCCCCCCGATTGGGGAAAATGGATTGACCCAAACGGGAGAGTCTCCCGAACTTATTAGGGATAGTCTTTGTTTTCAAAGGGGGCATTATGCAAGGTGTGCTGAGGAAGGGGCATGCGCCCCTTTCAGTTATACTCTTGTATCTGAAGCCTTCCTTCAATATTTAGTAAAGCAGATGACCTTTATAAAAACGCTCTGAATTTCAGTGATTTCTGCTTTCAGTTAGGAGAGCATCTTAGAGTATGTAAGGACTATGTATGTGGATATCGTCAGTCCAGAAATTGTGCTCTCGAGGCTTGCAACATTGCCAAGCCTGGGACAGAAATTTGACAATGAAATTAAGATTAATTTTAGATATTGTGTGTGGAGCACTAGCGTTGGAACCACTTAAAAGTCGTGAACGGACCGTTCAGCCTTCACTCCAACTATAGCTTTGTGGGGGAGACAGTTTTTATGAAGTGGACGCTATTTTCCCTAAATTTTAACTTTATTAAGAGACAATCATTAAATGAATTTTGCCCTGAAAATCACCGTGTTGCCTTAAAATCAACATCTGGGGGATTCAGGGAGGCTGTCGCCCCCCCCCCCCCCGCAAACATAGGCTATTCGCCTAACTGCAAAAATTAAACATCCGGCCTTCCGGAACTTGAAAGGAAGAAGTTATTTACACAACACTACTTGCAAACGTCAGCAGAAATTTACAAATATTCTTTTTCCTAACGTGTATCAATAATAAAGTTTCAGAAATAGACCTTATGCATATGACATCACGCGACGTCATTTTGGTGGCAAAACAGAGAAGTACACTACTTCTTCTACAGCGTAGACTTTGCACGCACGCGTAGAAGACTACACGCGTGTCTGACAGATCCACAAATCAGCTATCTACATTTGTTGGAGTAAGTTGCAATGACATGCGTTTGCCTTCATTAGAAGGCGCACTTTCTGTTCTGTGACGTCATGTACATAGGGTCTTTGCAAATATTACATATAAAACGAATTACTATGTAGGAATTCAACAAATCAGTAACAAAACTGTTGTCACGTGATTAAAATAAACCGTACATGAAATTGGATACCGAAGTTTTAAAAAAAAATAAAATTGAGGTGACTGTATATTTTCCCTAAAAATTAACAAAAATTTGAGTTGATGAAAAGGCGATAGACGGTTCTGATCAGATTGCACGTATGGGGTGTCCCCCTTATCTTTCCTCCCCTCGTATGTGTGCTAACATACCGTATGGAAGGAATAACAATAGGGCTTATAGAGGAAAATGAATATTCAACATCAACTATTATGATACACAGATATCGATTGGAAGTAGAGGAACAACATATCCAAAATTTTCAACTCTGATCTCCTTCAAGTTCCAAGATTGGTAAGCAAATACGGTCATTTTTGACAGACTTTTACAACAGTTTCAAAAGATTTGTTTAACTTTCAATGCAATTTTAACAGGTTTAAAGGCAAAAGTTTTGAGAAAAACATAGGTCGAAGAAGGTACCGACCGGTGTTCTCGCCCCACCTTAAAATGAGAAGCAAGGTTTCGAACAATGAGAAACCCATATCTCAGTAAGAAAACTAAAAAAAAATCTGTTTACATGTTTGTCTGTTTTCACCTTTAGTAAAGCTTATGTAATCGTCTCTCTATAGATCACAAATTCACTGCATTGCAAAGCCTCTCTAATTCTGTACGGCAAACTTTTATGTGTTTAATATTGCCCCATATTTAAGTAGCCTACTTCAAAAGACAAAGAAGCGTAATATTGGATAGGCCACTGTTACTCAAGCGATGGGCACGGTCCACTAGTGGACCGCAGGGGCCGTCTGGTGCAAGTCTGTACGTCTGTCATTATGTTTTGATATTGTCACATGTCTCGCGTGGTTAAAGGGAGAAGGCAGTCGCCCCAAGTTTATTTTCAAAAATTTGCTAAATCTTACAGAACACAGTAACTCAAATGGGGGGGGGGGGCTGCATTTTCCCTTCAAAGTAACATTAAGTGAAGTGCAACTTCGTTTTTCAAATAGTGTTTAGAGTGGTCCTCGGGTAACTTCAACAATCATTAGTGGGTCGCGAGTTACAAATGGTTCGGAAAGCCTAGTGTGACTAACGTTTATACAAAGAGCAGTAATATGTAGTAAACTATATCCCTAAAATTTTTCACCCTCGTGAGTCAAATCATGCACTTGTCAATTGCAGCCACCCCTCCCCATATACCTGGTCATAGATGGGAATTATGCAGAGAAGTGATTTATGGAAATATAACAAGTGTGTTCAATTCCCTGCTGAATCTGGAATGAGCTTCGCTAGAGCGGACATTTGCTGCAGCAAAAAGTGCTGTAGCTGCAGAAGTTCCGGTCAGGGTTACCCGAACCAGGGAGTTGCAATTCCCCGGTTCTGGTTACCCATAATACCTCAGAGTTTAATGGGAATCATAACGCATAACATGGCACCATTTTATAGCTGGGTAGCGCCAAATTCCATCTAAGGACCTTCAAATATCCACAATTTTTCCAATCGGCTACAGGGGATTTTATATAGATTGTCCGTATCTGAGACAGACCATAAGTATGGAAGAGGTGAGGGGAAGTCAAATTTACAAAAAAGTTCGCCCCTAGAAAATTTTATTGACACAAAAATTATTATTGCAATAACATATCTTAATATAAGTTACCACTCTAACCTACTTCTTCCCCGTCCCTGGAAGCTATCTCTACCCCATAGACACCTGGTCTGGCTACCGGACGGATCTGCAACGAAAAGTGTGCCATTTAATCACCCTTTCAAGCCTGGCTAATATTTATCGGTCATAATCATAAAAGACAATTAAATAGAAAAATTATAAAACATGAAGATGATGACGATTAATACTGTGAAATGTGATGAGGGGTGAGGTAGGGATGGGATAGGGGTGGGATGGGGAAAACGATTTATTGGCGTGATTAATTCTGTTGCATCTTTGTTTCATTTACGTAAGGTTTTCAAATTTCAATGACTTTGCATAATTATTTAGGACAACTAATGCCCTACATACACCAAAAATGTAAGCAATCGATTTTTTCATACCTGGGCCCCTAGTCTTGCAGTCCCTTTATAATGGCGTGAGTGCGAGGTGATAATTGAATGTTATGATCAGTAGTTGTCTTGGCAACCACCTGAATGATCAACCGATGACAACCGCTCGCTTTATTTCAAGGACATCCCGTTTTCTCACATTTTTGCTTTTATTCTCTCACCTGGCGAAAAGGTGAAGGCTCTTTTTGACCACAAAACGTTTGCCTACGTAGCAGGCTGTGCGGCATATTCCTCGTTCAGTCATATCCTTTTGTTTAAGAGCCGTAAAGAGAGGCTGAGCAAAGAGGGTCCTCCCAGTGGGATGACCAAATGTAGGATACGGGGAAAATATCATCTCTGTCCTATTCTCTCATATCTATAGAGGTCACCTGTACGCAGGCGAAGAACGAGGTGTACATTTGAAAATTTACTTACTGTGTACACGAGAGACTGGTGGATTATAAACTTGTAAAACGGAAGCACAGAATAAAAATCGAAGAGTGTGGGGAAAATATTTGAGGGATAATAAAATCATTTTAAAAACTCTCGACGAACTAGGAATTTTCTGTTTTGTCACGGCATCAACCTTTCTAAAAGTGACAGTCATGGTTTAGCCATATAAGAATCCTAGATCGTTCTGTTCACTAGGCTGTGAAACAATCTGTAGAAATCTGTACTAAATATAAAAATAAAAACTAGGTAGCCTTTGAAACACAGTGCATGGCGTAAAAGTACTTAAAGGAGATGGCGCTCTTTCAAAAAGCAGAGTGCCCACGCAAGCACCAGATACGAATAGCCTCCGCTGTCCTACAACGGTTGGCTTTTTCAAAGTATGAATGCTGAAAAGGCAAACACCAAAGTTTCGTATTCTTTCGCGAGATCGTGACTTATTGCGAGAAATTGAATGTTTTCGTTTACCGAGATATGATATAGCCAGAATCACTTCATAAAAAGGTGGACTTTTAAAAGCTTTATTTGTTGTTGAAGAACTAGGACGTTATCTGAAAGTGATATCACCTCTCAGGCGCGTAGCCAGGATTGTGTCATGGGGGGAGGGGGTTGGGGTGTGACATGGGAGAGGGGTCTAAGGTAGGGGTGCCCCTCCCCTTAAGAGATAAAAAAACGGTTTTTTAGGTCTGCAGATGAGAAATGGTGCAATATTTGTGTCTCCAAACGTAATAAAGTTTATTATGAGCATTTTGATCATTTTCAAGTTTGAGCTATGAAGGGGGGGGGAACCCCCGGCACCCCTTCGCTACGCCACTGTCACTTCCTTTCGGGAGGCAGCTAGTACAAGTAATAGGCTAGATTTGTCAAATCATACCTAAACCAAAATTACACAGTGAGCTACACATTCTCTTCAGTGGAAAATCTACCATGCGTGTCACAGCATTCACATTATCAAACATCTGGGCCAACGAGCTAAGGAAAGTAGCAAAAGAGGTCAAACTTCGACAGATAATATTACTCAATTTTGAGTCAAACCATCAATGGGTTTTTAAATATCATAGACATAAAATGTTCGATTTCTCTTTTTACCTGGTCTCTAAAATCGATCAAACCTCATTCATTGACATGACGTGATCACCTGGTTACCATAGCGACCATCACCTCTTTCATTTTGCATTTTTCAAGGCCGTTTACATTTCGACACCTTACTGGCAGTTTTCCGCCAGACGCTAACCTGGCGAAAGGGTGAAAGATCTTTGTGACCTAAAAATACGCAAAAGAACGATCACAATTTTTTTAATGTTTTAATAGCAGAGAAAACATGACAGTATGGTGGGAATTGGGAGAGAACAAGTGTTACAGGTGCACCTATTCAATTAATTTACCAGGGTATCAATTTGGCGTTTTTGTTATATGCTTTATACGCTTTATATGCTTTTGTTATATAACTTTAGAAACGTCCCTGGGCTTGGTAACCTTTTTTGCCCATGTGTGTCCTGGGCAAAAAAAGGTCATCAAATGTTACCTTGGCCCTAACGGAATGTCCTTTGTGAGAATAGTCAAGGGTCACAGTTTAAAGACAAACACTCGTCACCCCAAAGTATAGTTTTAGTGTGGGGGTATCAAAATTCTCAGTTGGTGACTACTCTATGATTGACATAAAGTTTGAAAATTTAAAAGATGAACCAATAGCTCATATTCCACACAATGCAGATAGAGTGTTTCGATTACACATAATAGCCTTGTATGTTGACCAGGATATGGCCTTAAAGGAAAAATGCAGTCCCCCCAATTTGAGTTAGTGTACCCCGGTACACTAGTTCAGGAATGGCTCATATCAATCCTGTGACAATATTTTTGTCATTTACTTCTTGAATTTATGCAGAATAACTCCTTGGTTTACCTTTAATATTCAATGATTTTATCAGGAAACATTACAAAAATACTTGTGAGAGAAATAAGAGGAGATCTGTAAGATTTAGCAAATTTTTCAAAATAAACTTGGGGCGACTGCCTTCTCCCTTTAAGCAATAAAATAGTTTTGTGTCTGCACAAGGAGGAAATTTACATATTTATGGGAGGAGCTACAAGGTGCTAAGTTGGGAGAATTGGAACTTTCTAGGATGATGAGAATTTCCCTTTAGGTTTTATGCGTAATAAGCGTACCTGGTACAGGACTAATTCCAATTGGATATGGGGGCGCACTTTTGCCATTGTATATATATATATATATATATATATATATATGTCATTGTATATTCATGCACCTTTCAAAAATGCGTCCAGTATGCCCCTAAAAGAAAGTAACGTGTGTCTGTGAATGTATGGGGAAGGAAGCAATGAACAATATGGGTATATATCCCGGTGTATATATATATATACCTGTGTAAATAATATATAAATACCGGTTTATATACCTGTATATGTGTGTTGCAAAAATAGTAGAAAGTTGCCAAAATGATTTGTCTCATGGTTTAATTCGTTAGACAGCATTTTACTGAAAGAAGATAAAAATCAGCCCTAACCTGTTTCTTATGTAGGTTTTTAAAAGACCTACCAGAAAGAAACGATCTATGATTAAAAGTACTTAAAAAGGGCAAATATAAGGTATTTTTACCTTGGATGTAAAAGTCCACCTTCAATTATGTTATTCCCCAAAGAAGATTTCATTGACATCGTTATTAGCAGAATGTATACCCTTTTACATACATGCGGTTTTGGTCTGAAAAAATTGCAAGTACTATGGCCCTTCCCGCAATTATGATGCGTGCCCACAAGTGTGCCGACAAGTTCGAAATTAAGCGTTTTAGACGGTAATGTTCGGAAGCCTATTACACGAAATTGGTGAATCTTTAATACAGCGTTCAAGAAAATGATGAAGTTTCTAAAAAAAGGTTATTTAAACCCCATTTAATTCCAAAAGTGCAAGGGAAACAGATTTTAAAAATATTACCTCTAGAAAATTCTGTTCTCTTTAAATGGTAATTTAGCTAATGGATCTTAGGTAAATTAATTTCAATAGTTATTGCTACGTTTCCTCCATTAGAAACTGCGTAATATGAACGGAAAATTAGTATGCAGGAATGAATTGGCTTGGACCGGTCGATCTTTCATTTGAGCGCGAAAAATATATCAAGAAGAAAAAATGGGAAGAAAACCGCTTCGCGTGCAACCTACCAACCTAGAGCCGTTCTTACAAATAGTTAACATCACTTTGCGATCCCTCGCCTACCGAACAATGAATGAACATGGAACTGCTCAATATCGTTCAAGGCTAAATTAACAATCCGTTACAGAAGGCAGAATTGTTCCAAATTAAGGGGAAATGAGTTCGATTTTGCAACCGAACTAACTAATAGAGTAAGGACGTAGTCGCTTGAAATGGTGTCAAAGTGCGAAGACCCAGAGACTTCAAATTTGGGTCAAAAGGATCGACCTAAAAAAGCATGACAGAATGGAAAGAAAAAGCAGGAGAAAGCGGTGAAAGTATGTAGTACTGAATGGGTTGTGCAAAGGATAAAGTGGAAACTGAAATCGAGATAAATATTTCTGCCAGTGCGCCTCATGCTGTGTAAAGAGCGCCACCAAAGAGCGGTGCAAATGACCGATTTTCTCCTTCAAATATTGCAAATGTTTTCGGTAAATATGTCTTTCTAACATGTTCTCACATTTTGCCGTTGTTGACTTTTGTGTGAAAAGACCCCTTTTAAGATATTCAGGTGACGCCAGTGTTTTAGCTAGGACGTTTTCTCAATGCAACATTTGCTGATCTGTGGCCTGAGGGAGGTGTCTCAGGGGAGGGGGTCCCCATAACCTTTGAATTTGAAAGGTACCTAGATCGAAATGGTGCAATATTTGAGCGTATTTCTGCCCTAATGAGGAACCAAAAAAAAATCTTGGCGAAAAATATTTTACTGCATAAAAATACTTCCTACTTCCTTCAGTCTACTTCCTGAACTTCGAGATGAAAGTATGGTAGTGGGGCTCGGAGATTAAAATACAGGCTTGTGAATTAAGAAGTCCTGTCGCAATTAAAGCAGACAAATATGATATGCTGGCAGCATGAAACTGCCAAAATTATTCTGGTGAGGCTGATTCTGACAAAATTTCCACCCCCGTAGAATCTTCTTGTCAGATATTTTTTGTGCGACATTTGTCTGCGTTTATGCGAAATTTTTCGCCGTTTATGCAACATTATCGCACAAATAGGGTCTGGCTAAAATACTGGGTGACGCCTGTGGTCCCTGGGTTTTTAAATATTCAGTCGGATTGATACGGTGTGCCTTTTCAAGAGAAAAGACATTATGTATCAAAAATTGTGGCAAGATCACATAAATTTTGAAAAAGTAATCTACTAATCTTCCCTAATTATGCAACAAGTCTATTAAAGACCCTTCATCACTTAGTAGCCCCGCTAGGAGTTCAAAAGGGGGACAGGGCCAGGGGAAGGGGGATTACCAAGACAAGCAGAAATCTTACGGCAAAGAGTTGTGAGTGCATGTCGTTCCTGTGAACTGTAAATTTGTACATGAGCGGAGTGATGGGGGGGAGGAGGTAAGGAGCAAAGGCCCTGACGGGGAACTGACCCTACACCCACCCCAGTATGGCGGGCCCCGTCTTTACAGTTTAACTGTTTTCACGTATGACATTTAAAAAACTGTTGGATAAAGATACCATTCAAGCTGCTCCAAGAAATCCCATTATGAGTTAAGTTTGCTTAATCAGCAAAACCCTCACAGAATGGGTAGTTCATTTTCAAAAGAGTTCGTGAGATGGCGTGCCACCACTATATTTTAAGCGTAATAGTCTGTCACCATGGATGGTATCTTGTTTATGTTGTTTTAATTTATTTCAAATTATCTCTCAACATAAACACGAAACGTACATGATTCACTATCAGTTTACAGAACATGCTGGCATCCATTCTGAATCTTTGAGATCATTCCTTGTACAGCCTTATAAGAGAAATCGACTGCGAAAGGACCGGTACTGAGGATGTTTTGTCCATAAGTAGGCTTCAACACACCAAACACCCCCTGATTACATCGAACCAGGATCGTAGTCACAGGATTATCTAACCAGTGAAATGTTCGTTTTGACGAGAATTCCGCTCTTATTTCAACCAGATAATGGTTTGATAATCCGTGGCAACGATCCTAGTAAAATTAATTTAGTAAGGATTTCTTAGATTGTATTGTGACCAGTGCAGTCCAGAAAGAGGCCTCCACTGGTTGCGGTCTGCCGCATGTCCCCAGTAGGGCACATGGCTAGAGTCCCTGGAAACTCCTGGATTTTTTTTTTTTTTTTGGTTTGGTATTTTATAGCTATGTGAAAGTTTTCGTCATTTTAACGAGGGCACGTTCATAAATTTGATAAGACATCATTAAGAATACGCCTAATTTGTTTTCAACCTGGAAAATGGGACAGGAGACCACGGGTTACGGTAATTAAAGCTTTATTAGTTACGCTCACATGTCTAACGAAAGCCATACTTTATCATTAAATAAATTGGCAGAAATTTTCCCAGGAAACTCAGAACACGTAAATAAAACGGACTTTAGAATAGCAAGATGTTATAGCAAATGGGAACGTGTCATCATGATAGAATCGTTACAACTCTGTTCAGTGGAGAACGACAGCTCCCTTATGACACAAGCCTTCAAATAGCGACTCTCTTCCCACAAGTAGCTGCAACCCCTCACACCGTCTTTCCTATAGAGATAAGCTGAATGTAAAACTTTGCCTACATAGCAGGCTATTACGAGACATCACAGGATATTTCAACATCACGGATAACTCTACATCACAGATAACTCTACATCACAGATAACTCTACATCACAGATAACTCTACATTACAGATAACTCTACATTACAGATAACTCTACATCACAACTAACTCTACATCGCAGATAACTCTACATTACAGATAACTCTACATTACAGATAACTCTACATCACAGCTAACTCTACATCACAGATAACACTACATCACAGATATCTCTACATCACAGATAACTCTACATTATAGATTTTAAGTTTTGTTCTTCTTTCCTATATTTTTACTGAAACCTGAATATCATCGTGTTCAGTGTCGTAGCTGGTGTGTGTGCCACCTAGGGTAATCCTTCCAACAAAAACAATTTTCAATTGCAGTAGTTCAAAATACCGCACCCTAATCCACCCCTCCCCCCCCCAAAAAAAAACCCCCCAAGCACAGCCCTTGGTCGGACCGCTCCTCGACTCGTATACGCTAATTTACGCCAATTTTCGTTTCCATGAAGATTAAATGTGGTTATATGTAATTATCACTGCAAGACATAGTAAGAATGTTTTCAAAGCTGTGGGTGGGTAAATCCTATGGAGTTGTGCCAACCAGTAATGTTTGAGGGTGCAAAAGTTTCTCGATGGTCAACGTGAAGGAAAGATGTGATATCCAGAAGACGGTACTAGTGGTAGAATATAAAGTAAAAAAAAACTAGAAAATACAGGTGATTTCAGCAAATAATTGCGTGTTGACCTATTTTCCAATTTATCCTCCCCAAACTGCCGAAGCCTTAGGGAAAGGGATCTGATCCACGTTTAAAGCGCGGGTCACACTACAGCTATTTCGGATCCGATTACTGTCCGATTTTTTTGAGTTTTAGTTAAAATCTTCTCCATCTCTGGTCGGAAAGAACCAAAAATTTGTCACTCTGTGTA
>WURT03054692.1:0-14112 GCA_009936505.3 Holothuria glaberrima
ATTATTATTATTATTGTTGTTGTTGTTGTTGTTGTTGTTGTTGTTGTTGTTGTTGTTGTTGTTGTTGTTGTTGTTATCAGTAGTGTATTTAAAGCCATTGGGTCATGCCTTTCCCCTAACTGATGCCGATTATTTTTTTTCATGCCCAAAGTACATTAATATTTTAACACAAATTTGTACTTCAAAGGTAGCAAATGTGGCACCAGATGGCATGTAAGGACACCTAAATTTTCAAAAATTTTCAAAGGGGTAGGAGGACACTCCCTCCCCTTAAATCCCCCCCCCGGCACACAGCATAATGCATGCCCCCATGAGAGAAATCCTGCCTACACCACTGATTTTTATCATCATTATTGTAAGGACTACTCCAAATTTATAACCAATGTGGAAAGATAATAACACTGAAAGTAATTGAACGTAATTAGTATGCGATCATTGTGATGTAATGAATGACGCATGTCTACTTGATATGTCCGCTCAGAATGCTGAATACGCGCAAGCACGCGAAAATTTTTGGTTACATTTTCGGGCAAGTCTTTGCAGCCCCCCCCCCACCAAATTGGGCTCCTCCGCCCCTGAACTTATCGCCCCCCTTCTGAGCTTGGTTCCCCCCCCCCCCCGCTCTCCAAGTCTGCTTACGGGCCTGATTGTAATATCTAGGATTTTTCACAGGGATTGTGTACAGTACTTTTTAAACCCAAACAAAATGGAAAAGTCCAATAAACACCCTCAAAGCAATTTCGGACAAAGGAAAACCACAAGCTCCCTGTGTGTGTGGGCAACATCATTTATTTCTCCGATAACAATCCATTTCTAGGGCAAAGGTTTCCATATGGTTGCAGGTATTGCACTAAAAACCATTTGCCTTGACTGCCATCCACATATTAGAAAATGGCACTTCCCGAAAACCTTGTAAGTTGCTCCCAAACACTTTTTTAAGATTTATGTTTCAACAGTGTCAGTGACAGTGGGTGTCCAACAGGTTAGGGTACCAGGCGGAGGGGAGGGGTGGGTGGCACAATTAAGATAGTCGTCCTAATTTCTGAAGTTGGGGTTTCACAAAGTTCTGTTGACTTTAGAAAGAGTCATTTCTGAAATCACTGTGAGTTTCGGTGGCATCCCGCTCTCACCATGACCTCAAGTGCACGGGGTTCGGTGCAAGACCTTGGCCGAGGGTGATCTTTCCCTCGGAGTTATTTTTAAAATTGTGAGCATTAGAAAGAAACATATAAACGTTTTCAAAGGTTTCTAAATGTAAACTGGAATTAGCCACGATGTACACGATTTACTCTTGTTAATATGGCTAAATAGGACCATCGCCCGGTCTATTTGAGATTTCATGGGTCTTTTTCGTGGGGAAGTGGTGGTACAATCGAGGCGAAACGCACTATTAAATGGCTTGCACCGTTCCAAGAAAAATTTTGACGAAATTGCCTCCCGCATTTATAGGAATTAGCACGTCATAGGTCTTATACGTTGCATCAAACCATTCCTTATTTCCAACGAATCATCTTCGGCGAGCATCGTTCGCCGAAAAAAAGGCACTATTTTAAGATGGTTGGCCCATTTTCGTAACATTTTTCTTCAACTCATCTAAATTCCTTTTTAATGTCTGTTGTATCCTTTCTTTTACTTTTCAATATTTTTTTTACTTTTCTGATGACAGCAAGCGGGTTTCTGCACACTTAGAAGACGGATAATGGTCTATCGAGGATTCATATAGTCTTGGTCAAGACGTTACTACACTTTTCCCTGTCAAGAAGCAAAATCGGGGGCGCGCTTTAAGGCAAAGCTTGGCATCAGAGCCATACGGCTCTGAGTCGCGAACGTATGTACCTAGCTAGTACTAGGGTCTTAACCCAATGCTAAGATTCACGGGGCTTGAAACAACATATCTCTCCACGTTGTCCTGCAAATAAGAGTGATTATGAAACATAAAAATTAAAGTAAGGGAGAACGCTGACATAGACGTTTCAGTTCACTGTGTGAGAGAAATGCCGGTAGTTCACTAAGGCATTGATGGGCAGTGCTTTTTCCTCCCTCTCAGCACCGTACACTACTTGCCTTTTTACATCAGTTGTCCTTCCTCATTTCCATAATCCAACCCCTGCCTAACTTTTCGGCATTCGTTCTCGGTTCTTCCTTCCCGACTGCTCACCTTCTATACCGCACCCCTTTCCTTCCTTCTCCCTCAGCTCATCCTTTCTGTTAATCGATTTCTTGCAACTCTATCCGCGGCCTGGCTCTATCCCTCGTCTCTGGTCCGGCTTTTCCGGCCCTTCACACTCTTAGGTTCTTTTCCCTCTTGCCATCCTGTCCTTCCTTTATCTGTTTATGAAGCCGAATTTCTTCTTTCCCCTTTGCCTCCCTTCGTCGATAATCCCAATTCTTATTTTGAGCTCTTTTTCTTTCTCTATTTTTTCCCTTTTCTATCTTCTTTCTTTTTTCTTTCCTTCCTTTTTATTTCCCATGTTTATCTCCTTTGCTTTTCTCCTTCTCTTTCGTTCCTATCTCGTTTTATCGCCTTTTCGAGTTAACTTCTATTTCTTTTCTCCGGAAAAAATCCACCTCTGCTCCTCTGGCTACGCCACTGGGGTGCACAGGGAGCGCTCTCACTAGAAATGGCACCAGGCAAATGTCACTGTATATTTCACTAGTTGTAGATCCCTGTGCTAAAATACCCCCCCCCTCTTATTTAATACACTTTGATGGAGGGGTGCGCCTCCCAATCTTAACCGCCGTCAAGCCGTGCCCAAGCTACGCGTCATAGACAAAGAACTAAGCTTCGCAGCCACATTTTGTCCCTTCATATAACTTCTGGATAAGCCAATGCGCACACTGTGAATGAAACTGGTAGGTATATAACTGGTTGTTATTCTCTCAGTGAAGCGAGAATATTCATGGTTTTTTATTGTATGCTGCAAATTGCTTCGAATTTTTTTTACTTTGAAATGTGAATTGCTCTATGGGATCATACTATGGTGGAATTTGCTCAGCTGACCAGATGGCAGCTGGTCGACCCCTTTTCCCCTCCCCTTTATAAAAGGAAATTGGATGGTGTCTATATGACAAATGGTGCCATATATATGGGCGCAATTTAGCCTTTGAAATGTAGTGTCAATTCGGAATATATGTTATATTACTTACACCTGGCTTTTAAGTAAAACGCTGGGACCTTGTCAGCCTGTCACCGTCATGTCTCAATCGAAAATCAGTGATCCTATTGGCTGATGTTTCGTAAGTATCGTCAAAACGTACAATCATGAAAAATCCCATAAAAAAATCATCGTTTTTTGGCGATGTTCAACCTAACAGGTACCACGTTATTTTTTCATATGCGCTTAGATACTTCGCTTATCACAAACAGTTGTACATAATATCAAATGTGCTTGAAAATATTGATTTGCGATATCATTTAGCTCCAAGCTGTACGGGGTGCACAGAAATGTCACAATCCATTCCCTTTTCGCTACTCGTACTAGGATCAAATCGCTCTATTTCTGTACCTAATGTTTATTGATATTAACATACAAGTACTGTACTTGTTGAATCATTGCAGATTGACATTCTATATTTTAACCCCTAATTCGTAACAAAATTACTTTTCACCATTTTTGAAATTGTGGGGGACTTTGGAGATGTCCCCCTTCCAAAAAAAAAGTAAGAGGGACGCGTCCCCGCCCCCCATGATCCATGCCCATAGTAAAGACGTTAGTAAAATGTTCATTTCTCACACGTTTTTTTTTACAAAATGAGGCGCTCGTCAACTAGACCGTACGTACCACATAACTATATACCTCTGTCGTACGAAGATTTCCTTCATTACGTAGTAAGCGAACAGAAATTTGAAGACGTAGTAGCGAACACAAATTTGAAGACAAGTGAAGGCCGTCTTCACACTAGTTTCCAATGAACATGATAAATACACGGCACTAGGACGGTGACACAGAATGTTAAGTAGCCTACACTATAGGTATAGGGTTCAGTGAACCTTAACATCGTCGCACCTCACCTGCTCGCGTAATTTTTTTCCCACGAGGTTATGGGCAAATCATGGCAATGGACCAATCAATACCAGTTTCTCTACATTTTTTCGTAATTCTGACGCCTCTAGGTTAATCCTAACCACTGTTTTGAAACAATTTTCAACATTTTCAAAAGTCCAATCCGCCCATAACCTCGTGGGAACAAAACTAGGCAGGCGGCCCCTAGCGAAAGGAAGTGCTTAGACCCCGCAGAGCCTTCGAGTTCGTACTGCCTTTTTCAATGATGAAAACCCCACGCATGGCTGAAGCGCATATCTTAGCAATACCTGTATTTTTGTTCATTAATAAAAATTGTATGATGTAAGCCGTCGGTTTTCAAAGGGGCCATGTCGCTCGTGGGGGGGGGGGTCGTAATTCAGGGGGAGATAAGCCCTTGGGGGCTGGATGCGTTTGAATAAAATGAGATCGATACCGATTTTTTTCTCTAGCTGCATTCTTAAACTGGTTTTAATAAAATGGACGGTAAAAATCCGTCCGTCGGTAAAATGATGTAAAGTCGAGTAACATTTCGTCCGATATAGGTGCACTTTATACAGTCCGTCATTTTATCTTCATTGACAAATGGCATCTTTCCCATGAAGGACTTTTACCTCGAATGTAGTTTTTTTTCTTCTAAATTTTTATAGGTCAGCACATTCTGACAAAAGTGACAATTGCATAAAAGATAACTTTTATGAAGTAAAATGAAGTAAACTTTACGTTATAAGAATGTTTTCAAAAAGTACTATTTCTAGGGGAGCGAATTTCGGTTGTCTATCTCATTATTATTAACTGTGGGACAGCTTGAGTGCATAGGTCTTCCATGACCTCATCCACTCCCTACGTACCTTCCATCTTTTTCCTCCTTCCACTAAGGTTCCTATATAGAGAGGGTTGCGACATGCCGTGTCTCAAAATTTCGCGTCACGTGACACATGGCGCCATTTTGCTTCCAGCAACCAAATAGTCAGTGCATTTTCGTGTAACGCGTACGTACGTACTTGTCTGCGTAAAATACACTGTAACATCATGACAATTACAAGCGACCATGCTGATGAACATCCTGCTCTGATATTAACCGAAATCCGGTCAGACAATGTCAAAATGGTAGGATGCTGTGCATGAGGCTGTAGAGATCGCATAGAAAATGACAATAAGATGTTCAGATTATCCAGAAATAAACACAAAGAATCTGCTTTAGCTATATGAGGAAAAAAACTTTTTCATATTTGAATCGTGAAAATAGAACAGAAGAATCAATTTTGCAGTTTTTTTTTTATAAAACATGCAATGGGAGACTTAGCACGACAAGGATGATTTTTGGTGGAAAGTTATGAGTATTAAAGTCAAGTTACGCATTTAAAGTTTTTGTTTTCCATTAATTTTCTCTGTTGCTGTAGGTTGAAAATTGTCGAAAATTTAGAAATTCCTTTTCATGGGCTGGTAAAATGGATTAAACTGACTGTTTGGAGGAGTTTCCAAAGAATTTTCCAGTGGACAAGTATTAATCTGTCTTTCATGTCACAACCAGTAATATCATATCGATCATCCCACATTGGTACATCATTAGATATATAGGGACTCTTAAGTCAACGCTGTTGGCTAGCACGCTAGCACCAGACCCATTCCGATCATGGCCGGCCGGCGATGAAGGATGCAGGCAAAATTGTTGAAATCTTAACGTGGAAGTGATCAGTTTTATTCAGAGACATCGAGACATTAGACTCCGAGACCGAGGCCAAGCCGAGACATGAGTTACCGAGGCCGAGGACGAAGCCGGCGACTTAGTTCTCGGCCTGGAGGCCGGTCGGCGCTGAGGCATATAACACTGACATTACCCTCATTCCTTGTATCTTGCCTACACTCTAAGCTTACTACAGCATTGTCACTGTATGTCAATCACCTTTTGGTTATTTGAGCTTAATAGTATCCAAGCTTGAAGATTCTTGTTTTCAGAAAACACATTTTCATACATTATTGCACCCCAGGTTATAAATAAAAGTGAGGTCCACCCCATCTCCTAATTTGTATAAGCCGACACGGAAGCCAAGGAGTACTTACTTTTGTGCATAATGGCCTTTCCTGCTTCATTTATAGTTTGCTGGTGCCTTACAAAACAGTCTGCTTGAAAAGGAGCACTTATTATCCAATGAAGGCCTCAACTCCAGCTTCAGTGGCATACCTAATTTTCATACGAGGACATGATGGCGGGAATACGAGGGACTGCAATTATGTGTTGGTAAAATTGGTTATATTGAGAGGGGCATAAGATGGGGTTTGCGAGGGGAGCAGAAGGGGAAATATACACTCGCAATCCCCTTTGTAGCTGTGCTACTCCTTTCACCCCCTTTTTAATTGTTATGCAAACTCGAGGTGATTACATTGCCTTAAGTAAATCATAGTTATTACAAAGCCCTGAAGAACACTGGATTTTATCTATTGATCTGTTAGCCCCTTGGCTTCTCTCCCCACCCCACTCCAGTGGATTGCCCTTCCTGCGATGTCAACGACACAGTATGGAAATACCAGTGCAGATACTCTTTACACATTGAGAACTGTGCTTAAACTTTTATGTTTTGGTTCCACGTAAAATCGCACGTGAAGGCTGATATTACTACCCTGGTACCCCAGTCCCCTTTTCCTCACCCCCTCTCTGACCCTTTGAAATTCGAATTTATCCTTTGTGACATGATTGTCAATAAAATCTCCGTTAAAAATGATTTATTTCACCAAATAAGTTCAGAATAGCTGTGCAGATCCTTATCACCGTTTAACTAACCTATTTGCACGTACGTACAATGCTCTCACAGTTGGAGGCAAAATGGCGTCAAATTACCAGTTGTCGCAGCCCTCTCTATATAGGAACCCTACCTTCCACGAGACAAGCCTGCCCCCTTCAGGATTAAAGGCAGGCACTCATCAACCCAAGTACATTTTTGGTTGGAGAATATAGAAAATCTCAGTTGGTGGCTGTTTTTTGGTTGACATCATCAAAAGTTGCAGGATATAGCTCACATATTCACACACAGTTCTGGGGGTTGTATGCTCACCAGGGCATTGTCTTGCAATAAACTAGGTTAATGTCTAGGGCTATACAAGGAGGTGCTGTGGGAGGGAAAACTGGAACTGCTTGGAATCCAGGAGTTTGCCCTTTAAAGTACGTTACATATTGTTTACTGCTGAAATACAAAGGATTAAGGGTGAGTTGTTAACCATCTAAGTGCCCATTGAGAATATTACATAACTGGACAACAATCAAATGTCTTGTGAAGAAAATATCGTAAACACCCTACAGCCTCCGTGAGCTTTTCTACCTGGTGCCACGGCCACCAGGGCGTTGCCCCTCCCTGGACCCCGTAACAGTATCCTAAGGGCGGACCACTAGCTAAGATTCATGCCCTTGTTGGAGCACTTCTCACTCACTTTGAGCCCTTAGCTCCAGACTGACATCCCGCGTCGATGAAAGGGGAAAGGGGCATGAGCTGAGAAAGTAGGGAACCACAGCGGGGGGAATTGGCTTGGTCAGTGGTTGATTGTACTGCCTTGCATACTAGAGGTCCCCTGATCAAATTCCGGTTGAACCCACTCCCTTGGAAATGTTATGGGAACTAAAATTTACTCGTGTTCAGCACAGCTAATTCACAGGGATGCTGAGAGGGTTTAAATTGGTGAATTTCAATCGGGTATCTTCGATTGTCCGATCCAGGGAGTTGTGCCGCTTTGCTCGGTTCAGCTTTCGAGTAGTGGTGCAGAGCAAGGAACCTTCACCCTTCCAGCCGAAGTTTGGAAAAGTGGCTAAGACTTGGGATAAATTCACCTCCCTCGGATGGGGACAGGCTGCCATCCCTCCGGGATCAGGATTAGGAGCTATTAGTGCACACCTGCCTCGTTAACTTCTGAGCACTAGAAGAAAAGAAAAGACAAATTTTGCCAGTGTTCATCCACACTCACTCTGGTGCCACGGTAGGGTCCTAATGAGTCAATTGGCTTCCTGATCCTCAAAAGTAAACTTGAATTAACTTAAATCACCTGTTATTAGGCGGATCATGTTGATGCTATTATTAAAATGGTCAAAATGTGATACTTTAAATCTTTTTAGTGCGCATACGATGTGTTTAAGGTAGCAAAATGCTCCAAAATACTGGTTTTAGCGCTTTAAACACCAGGACTTCCAAGGGCATTTCGCCCCTGGACTCACATCAGCGCTTAAATTGTCCCTGGATATCACCAAGAGCCTGGGGAGGACCCTGGAACACCACGTCATGAACGGAGCGCTTGGCTCTCCAGCGACACTTTCGGCCTTGTTTGTATTCCCCTGGTTTGCACCCCCCCCCCCAAATGCTGACACCTCATATATCCCGCCTAGCATGAGAAAGTGGAAGGATGTTTTTTGGGGTTTGGAAATTCACTCTCATACACGTAAAAGACCCTGAAGATGTGTCCATGGTAAGGAGGGGGTTACGGGTTTTTCCGAGAAAATTTGAAAAAAGAGGTATGATATCCCGAGCTGCAGGGGTTATGATATCAGAACATTTGACATTTTCATGAGACAAACGGGGAAAAATGTCGACTTCAGAAAATAAATTGTTCGTATGTCCTTTCAAGGGCGCGCCATATAGTGGTGGTAACATTTGTACCCCAGCTGCGTGGATGCGCTCCCGAACATTCATGACTGTAGTGAGTGGAGCATTGCACTAACAAACGGATGCAATTAGGTGATGTGACATTAGACTCTTATCCTACACCGTAGCAATTATGCTCCTGATACGATATGTCGATAAGACTTCGAGACTACTATCTCACCAGCTACGGTACTTCAGGCACATGAATAGGCACGGAAGTTGTTAAGTTACCAGAAGAAACCCCATCTTAGAAAACAAGTGACTTGTGTTCGTCGAAGACCATGTTTTATCCGTACACACCAAAATTCGTGGAAGTCATGTAATGGCTAAATTATGTCGAACGTGGGCAAGGAATGCATTCGATTGTCCTCATCATACATGTTTGTCAATCCCTGAATCAGTGACTAAAGTACGTGTTTATGTGTAGCCTAGCCTAGGCCTACTCTTATTAATATTAACGTTAGCACAGCCCAAGCTAGGTGTTCCACACTGCCTAACCTAGGCTAGGCCTTCCAAAGCGTTGAATGTCGCTAGCCTATCACAACTAGGCTAGTATTGGTATAAACATTTTAGGCTTGTATCGGTAGACCTTCAGCCGGCGTAAAAGTTTTATCATCCAACAGGTGCAGTATTTAACAATTCAGCAAATATGAAGTCGAAATTTCTTGTAGCCAAAGCCCTTGGGTAGGCTAAGCCTTATTCCCCATGGCCTAGGTTAACGTTACAAGTTAGCTAGGCTAGACTAACTTGGGCTGGTCCTACTGACACTGATGTCCAGTACTGTAGCCTAGGCGAATTTGTTGGTGATGAGGAAGTTGAAGCTGTGCAGGTGGGTAGAAATAAACTGTCTCTTGATAGTCAAGGTTTGCTTATAGGCCTTATGTCAAACTCAAAGTTTTAACGTAGGCCTACAAACTAATCTGTAAACTCGTACCAAGGGTGTTTTGTGGTGTTCTCCTACGGTTTGACACTGACAGGACGTTTGAAAATGTCCAGAGGCATGCTGCCAGATTTATCTTCAATGATTATAGTCATCAGCCTGGTGTTTCTGAGATGATTAAACAACTAAAATGGGACTGTGTTAAGACTTGACGACTTAGGGCACATCTCATAGTCATCTAGCCTAGCCTATGTAATTTATAAAGAAACCCACAGTCTACTACCAAATAATGTGGCTGATCATCTTATTGACTCTTTCAGGGTTGCTCGACCGACTACTTGTGGTACTAGTGGTAGATACATCATCTTTCCACAAGCAAACCCTGTTATCAAAAATAACTTTATCCACAGACTAAACCCAGCAGTTTTTAACTTGTTGCATAAACTTTGGTTGTTCAATGGACAACCAACCAACCACTTTTGGTGGTCCATCACAAATTTTGGTCGTCTCAGGCAACCGGACGACTGTTAAAATGGAGCCCTGATCCAGCTCCACTTAGCCCTACTGTAGTCAAACTGTATGTGATAGCCTCAGTAGGCATTTGTATAGAAATTGAAGGAAGAAGGTCTATTGAGGGAAGATTCAGAGTTTTGACAAGTGGTTGTGGAATGAATCTTCCCTGGGGAGCTACCTATTTGTGTGGATACTTGGGCTACTTTCATTAAGGGTAGAATCTATTCACTAAAGATGGGTTGCATTTATCTGGCACTGAACCTAATGAGGTGAGAAGGTTGGTAAACTGTAAGGCTGTTGACTCTCAGTTGTCACACAAGTTTCAGGGGCAAGGCCTGCCAGTGCTGGTTGTTAAATCCAGACTTAACAGGTGTTACTTAGACTTGGCTTCATAGTGAGGTCAGCAGTTCTGGAATTCAGATACCAGGGTATACAATTTTTAGGCAAGATAGGGTTGATGCAGTTAAAGGTAGAGATGGGGGTAGCTTATTATGTCAGGGAAAAGGGTGAAATAAAGGTTAGCTGAACCAGGAGCCACTTTTAGGGATAAATTGTCGCCTGCTTCTCTGGTTCTTGGTGCAACCAGGAGACAACATTTACCAGGAGACAGTTACCAACTACAATGATGTACGCTTATATTTTAAGTCATGTTTAAACTTCACACTGATGTATCATGGTCTAGGATCATGGGTGCTACTTTCGGTAAACAAGTGGTGCCTGGTAGCATTCTTTTTAGGGTCAACGGACACTGTTTGGCTGGAAACAAGCGCCAAACAGTGCCTGGCTCCCGGTTAATTTCACCTTTGGTCAGGGATAGTCTGAAGTGTGTTGATGTCACTTGTAGTGGGAACTAAGTTTTGGTGTTGGGAATGGTACTCTTTTGGTCATTTTGTCTATCGTTCACCAAATTCTTGTACTGAAAAAAATCAGAGGTTGCTTGATAGTTTTAGGAAGGTCTATTCCAAAAGGGTAGCTGTGTGTGGTGTTTCCCAGACATTGATTATTTAAGTGAATCACATGGGAGGGATTTCCTTGAGGTGGTGTCTGATGGTTTCTTCACCCAGCATGTTCTCTTTCCTACACGCAGGACTGATTGTCTGGACTTGGTGTTTAGCACGTAGGATAATACATGGTAAAGAATGTTGTGAATTCTGGTAAAATGGGGTCTAGTGACCACAACCTTTTAAGCATTGATCTTTGTTATTGTACACTTGACTGTACTGATAGGTTTGTTCTAGATTTTATTAATGTGGAATTTAGACAGGTGAAAGAGTACCTTTCCATGGATTGGTCTGCTTGTTTGTCTCACTTAGGTCCTTCTGAGGCTTTGAGTGTTTTTCATCACATTGTTGTTGATACCACTAAGTTGAGTATTCTTTTTGTAATCATAGGCCAGTGTGGTTTTCTATGGAGGTCCTTAGAGCAGCTAGGAAAAAGTTTAAATGTTGGTGTCCCTACAGGGATAGTAGGAGTTCTTCAAACTCTGCAGTTTATAAGACCCAGGAACCCTTTAAGGATTTGATTAAAGACACAAAAGGTAAGTTTGAGAGAAGGTTAGCTAAGGAAGTTTAGGTAAATAGTAAATCATTTCATGCTTATGTTAGGTCTAAGCAGAAAGTTAAAGAGGATATTGGGCCTCTCCAAGGTAATAGGGTTATGTCAGTCAGTGACCATCAGGATATTGGAAATTTGTTGAATGATTATTTTGTTTCTGTTTTTACCAAGGGTTCTTCTCTAATTGGAATTTGTAGAGCTTTCAACAACTCAATTTGCATTGATAATGTTGTTTTCTCTAAGGAACTGGTTTGAAGTAGATTTAGGAGTCTGAACGCTAGCAAATCCCCTGGGTCCAGGGCTTGAACTACTTTTTCGATTTCGGATACTACTTCAAAGAAAAAATCGCCCCCGTAAATGTGATTTTGGGTGCTACTTTCGGATTTCAGGGTGCTACAGTACAGCTCCATTATTTTTGGTGCAAAGCTAAAT
Organism: Holothuria glaberrima; assembly: GCA_009936505.3. NCBI lineage: Eukaryota > Metazoa > Echinodermata > Holothuroidea > Aspidochirotida > Holothuriidae > Holothuria > Holothuria glaberrima. The sequence goes on from WURT03054692.1 coordinate 12,027, forward strand.
GTCTCGATAATTCAGCTATATTCACTTTCTCAGCATATTCCATTATCTTAGCCCAAGTCCTTCCACAGACAAACGGTAAAACAAAAAATACCCAGAAGCCCGCAATATTTCAATGTATGCACTTGGCTGTTTCACACCACCCATGATCCTACTGTGCTTTATCTATACATGAACAGTGTGTAAGCTTACACGTGTTGTTTTGAAGGTTTCATATAGCTGCACGTAGTGGATACACGCACTATATATCCATACGTAAATATCTGTTTGATTCATGCTATAGCTGTGTGCATATAAATGGGAACTACTATGAGTTTGGGTGCAGCATGGACTTACTTGCACAGCTTTATTGGGTCACATTTCAGACATCGTTATTGCGTAAATCATAAAGTACAAAGTACACTTTACATTCACACAAATTAAAATGCATTTTTTACATAAAAGCACCCACCATTACTGCTGCAAACTATGTGAAACAACTGGAAAGTAAGCAGTACAAGCAGCGATCAAAAAATACTGTAACTTCTGGTACCTTGCTCAATGTTCTTGCGATGTACGCCAACTGTTGTACAGAGCAGGTGCATAGCCTAATGTCTCAGTGTTTGCATGCAGTTATTGACCTTTACACATGCATGCTGTGCCTTTACTGTGCTTACATAGTGCATTTCACGAGATCTTCTGTACAGAACACAGAAATGGCCTTACGTATCAATGTTTGCGTACATTTTGGCCCTAGGCCTTTTATCAAACGTACGGTTAATGGCTGCGAATTTGATACTTGGTTTCATTCATTGGAAAATTTGGGTTAATTAAAAAGGTCAGCCTGCATGGTGAAATGATCCCTAGATCTCGACGTACAGGTTTTAAAAGCTTGTGCAAATTGTGATTATCAGCAGGTATTTGGACTCGTTTGAACATTTAGAAGTCATGTTTCCTTGTTATTTTTCATCAGAAATTTGACTACATAATTTTTTTTCAACAGAGGGAAAGGTGAAGCATTCTCAGCTCGAATGTTCTTGGGAATTTATGGGGGTGATTTGCTCAAATTTTCGTATTTTTTTGCCCCCGTCATGGCACTTTTGGGGGCGATTTTTAGCATTTCGGGGGCGAATGCGCACTCCACCCCCGTGTTTCTCAAGCGTTGCCTGGGCCAGATGGGATTCATCCTGTCATTCTGCATGAATACTCTGAGATTTTGTCAGTTTCTGTGTGCATCATTTTTCAGAAACGTCTGGACTCAAGCTTCATTCCTGCAGACTGGCAGGTTGCAAATATTACTCCTATTTTCTAGAAAGGGGATCAGAGCTTACCTCGCAGTTAAAGGCCTGTTAGTTTAACCAGTGTACTGTGTAAAGGTACGGAGTCTGTGGTCAAGAGTTATGTGCTTAAGTATCTTCTACATAATGGTTTACTGATACTTTCTCAACATGGTTTCCTGCCTAGCAGATCTTGTGTTACTAATTTACTGAGCTTTCTTGATTCTGGTCACTGTGCTGATGTCATTTACCTTGATTTCAAAAAGCATTTGATAAAGTTACATTAGGTAGACTTATAGTGAAACTGCATCATTTAGGTCTCCAGGGGAGATGTGCTGACTGGATCAATTCTTGGCTTTTTGGTAGATCTCAAAGGGTCGTTGTCAATGGTCATTCTCATCTTGGAAAAAAATCACAAGTGGAGTATCTCAGGGTTCTGTTCTTTGCCCAGTTCTGTTTTTAATTTTCATCAATGAATTTTGCTGATGACTTTAAGCTCTATAGGAAAATAAATGATGAGAAGGATGCCTCACTGTCAGGCCTGATTTGTAAGAAAATTTGACAACAAATTTTTGGTAGGAAATAATTTTTGGTTGTCCGAATGGAAATTACTTTAAAAAGTCCTAAAAATACCTTGTATTAAGCCAGTGTCTGTGCTGCTGTAGTAAATAAAACATTCATTCATAAATCCCTGTAAACTTCCCATTGATCGTTTTTCTTTCCTAATACTCCTTAAAAGAAGGGTTCAAGCAAAATATTACTTTTCATATGTGAAAGAGGAACTAAATCTATGCATTTTGGTGAAACTTTCATTCAAATCGGACATGTATTAC
>WURT03054703.1:0-14111 GCA_009936505.3 Holothuria glaberrima
GTGTTCTACTTATTATTATTGTTATGTTACATGGAGCATACGTGGACTTTCTTATATTATATATATATATATATATATATATGTATATTTCTGCAAAGACGACAAAATTCATAATAAGGTTGAATCAGGCCGGTTAGCCAGACAAGGCACTGAAGGGGGCGATATACATTCCGAGGGGATTTTTAAAGGGAGGCCAAATGAGTAAAATGTATTAAGTCAAATCAAGTTGAAACTCTCTAGGGGGCAAAAATTTTCAAGGGGTCTTCGACCCCCTTGGCTCCTCTCCCTTGGCTACGGGCCTGGGTTGTTTATTGGTATCAGATCCCAAAATTTGTGAGAAACTCTTTAAAATGCATTTACCTTTCAAAAATAAGTACAAACAAAAAGATTTATTTTTACCACGTTGGTAAAGTCTATAGGAAAAAGAAATATGTCATCCTTAATAGCACTAACAACAAGTTTATTAACAGCCAAGTAAACTTTAGTATCTAGCTGTTTAGTAGTGTCTTTGGCAAGCAAAATTGTTCTAAAGTAGGGACTTAGTAATTGCTTGTATGTTTCATTCACTTGGTAACTTTTTGATAATCGGAAGTCAAAGTATGTTAAAAAATGCAGCCACTATAAACAGAAGTATAGTTGAAAGGGTAAATAGTATCTCGGAGTGGTTATAGACAATCCACTTTCCTGACATAACACTGGGTGTTTTATTGGAAAAATTGAACCCCAGAATGTATTGTATGCGCGTTATGAACATATTTAATATTAACAAAAATGTTTGCCATTTTGTATAATTCAGTTGTTTGTCGGGTTTGGCATTATAGTCTTTTATCGTGGGGAAGGAAAACGCGACTAGGGACAAATATGTGATCGACGCCATTATCCGTCAGGCAAGTCGCCTAATAGGGAAGTTTAGCCATCCCTGGCCACGTCCTATCAACGTCAATTAGGGCTGAAACTAATGAACATTATGCAAGATGATCACAGCCGTTCATAAAGTGTAATTTGCACAGTGCTGTGATCAGAATGAGATGATCCTTATGAAGTACTAATCGTCACCTCTCCTCCTTTATACCACAGTGTACTAAATTTCGTAATCTTACTTTCAATAGCTAAACTTTCCCTGGTTGGTCCCGATTGTTTATACTTTAACTGTCCCTTGGTTTCTTCTATTTTATTTACTTATTTTGTTTTAATGATGTTTGAAAGTATGTATTTTGTAATTTTACAATGTCTATTGTTGTTTGTTTTCTTTTATGCGAGCACTCAGTTACCCTGTGTGAGGTTTGATAAAATTGATCTAAGCTTAGCCTTGCCTAGCTTAGCTGAGATTATCTTAGTTTATATTCTCATCTCATCTCATCTCATCTTATCTTTCTAGTTATGATGGATTTGAGCATAGTATATAACTCCAAGATAGTCGACGGAGATTCGCCGATAACAATTTTTGAAAGAGATAAATTAAACATCACTTGCGAAACTGGACCAACTTATCCAGAGGTAAATCTATTTTGGATCCTGAATGACATGCACCATCCTTCAGAAACCGTTGAGAACGTTAACGAGAATTTTACTGCAAATTACAGTACAACGCTGGTAAAACAGTTTACCTCATTGACTAGTGTAAATATTTCATGTGGATATTGGTCGTCAAGCAATCCGCAACTTGTGAAAAAGTCAGTTATTGTAGATATAAATGGTGAGTGGCTAAACTGTTTTAGGCTTTTCCAAGTTAGGCCGAAAAATTTCTAAATGTTAACCTTAACAATAATACGTGAATTGTCATGGTTTTTGATTCAACGATACAACTACAGCCAAAGCACACAAATATGAACAAACAAATATCACTCCTAGTGTTTTTTAATCAGTTATGCAACAAAAATAACGTCTTACATAATTCTAGGCTTGAGGGACGGTCATTACCAATACCGAAGCATAAAGTTTTAAGATTCAAAGTAACATATGGCTCATTGATAAATGCAGGAAGGTAAAATGTTTTTATCGATAACTTTTGTACATATAATGGAATCGCAAATTGTCCATCACATTTTAGAGGTATTTATAACTAGTGGTACATACCTTAATTGATTAAATCTCATCAAATTTCCCAAAATATTATAGTAACATTCGAAAATTGAATATATCATTACCTTATGTGTAGCTTTCTTTTTTATTTCATGGTATTTCATAATTAGTGCTTCCGATATTATGTATCACTATCAACGGCGAAAACCTCTCGGGGACATTCATGGCTGAGATAGGAAAACACTATACGATAGAATGTGTTGCCTTTGGCGGAAGACCACCTGTAAATCTCACATGGAAAAAAGACAAGGATCCAAATACCAGCGAACACGAAAGAACCATTGTATCTGTAAACGCTTTCAACGGTAATCTATTTGATACGACGTTGTCAATGGCAGATACTCCTAGTATTGTAGAAGATAACAATATCACTTGTTTTAGTTTTGGAAGCTATCCTGAGCAAGAAAATTTTACCACACTGTTTATTAAAATACACAGTAAGTACAAATGGAATTTATATGAAATGGTGTTTCACTTAGCTGAGTGACGCAAATGTTGATAAATTATACATTTCTTTATTGCTTCCATTTAATCTGTTGACGAAAATTTGAAATCTTTGCCATTATGTGAATAAGGTGGAATGAAGAAATGTTATAATTCCCTAAAAGCTTTATTGCTTTACGAGCCTTTGTAAACTCTTATCATAAACTGTAAGTTTCTCATGTAGAACTTTTGTTTACCATTTTCCGGAAATGATATGAACCGGGTCATGGGTCAATGAATGTCAACACAGAGCATTTTTGCCTAACTTATAAATGGTGCTTCAGCTGATATGGATTACTAATAATGGGAATAACTGCTGCAGAAATAAATGCAAAGGATACAGAGATATAAAATGTGCCACATACGGTGGAAGATACTATATTAACCTCACCTAGTAAAGCAATAGGCAATTTCGTACCACCAAAGAATCTTATTGTAGTTGTAAATGCTCTGATTAGAATTACCTGTGTAATAGAGCTTTTATTGCAGAAAAATCTCAAAGTATAGAGTACTAAAACATCACTTAGCTACGGGAAATATCCAAAGCCAGAAAAGGTATCCAAGTTGTGTATCAAAAACGTGAGAGTTAAATTACGTTAGGGCAAGAACTTTATCGCGCAAAGCGACCAACCAGTGTGGGGAAAAATTGCAAGGAGCTATAACTTCAATAGTTTCAGTTCACCTGTTACGTCCAATTAGGATTCTTCACATGAAAGAGTAATTTGAAACATAAGTCATGACCTTGCCTTAAATTAATATAATCTTGCTTTGAACTACTGTTACAGAAAGTAGCTCCGTCGTTATACTAGTTACAAATTCCAGAACCAAATAAATTTACTATATTATGTGCGATTGTTACCGGAAAACAGTATCAACTCTCAGTGCAAGGTCTTTAAATACGAATCATGGTTTACAGAGCACGTACAAAGTTCACACAGTTTCGAGTATGGGATAATGGGTTATACGTGACCACAGCCTGACATTGCAGCTACAGATATGAAGTTTGAGGAGGTCCATGACTGAAGAGTCGAAATAAGTTGTTTTGGTGGTTAAATAAGGAGGTTTCTTGGAATCAAAAGGAAGTAGCGGAATATTTTTCTACTGGTTAGCTGGTAAACTGTAAATGAAGATGGATTCATAAAAATGCAAAAACACTACCTGGACGCTACGATAGCCCAATTGCCAATGAACTGGATGCAAATATCACCAACTTTTAATTTATTATTGAAAAAAATGATATTTTAATAGAATCTTTGGTTACCATGTGGCGATGAAAACAATTGCCTCTCACCACCTTATTTATTGTTTGTCTTTCAAATTAAGACGCTTAAGACCTATATGTATCATACTCTGAATGTAAAGGGGAAATACACATTATTAAAATTTTTAACATTTCATCCCTTGTTCGTTTTACCAATTTCTAGCACAGTCAAAGCAGAAAAAGTGGCTGTTTGGCATTTTGCTTACTACATTTGCATTACTTCTGTTAGTAATTGTAGGAGTTGCGTGTCGACATCGTACCCCAAAACTGGGTAAGTGCTGTGACATAAAAATATTTATAAAGTACAGTAACGAAAGAAGATGTGAACGTCATTCATTCGAATTCTTTGAATCAAAATCTTGACATTACACAAAATTTAAAAGTATCAAGATTGGAAAGGTCATTTGACAGAACTTTTATTTCATTGTTATCTTTCTGTAATAGATACCGACATTTTTATGTCTGATTGGAGGTTAGTATTCAAGTATTCGTTGTGCAGATCAATACAAAAATTGGATGTTAAAATTCTATTTTCGTCTAGATTTACGCTATTACTCGGTATTATCAACTGATAAGATTAGCACTAGGCAAGTAAAAATAAAATCCACTTATTTTGTTTTCCTTTACAGGAATAATGAGACACTGGGCAGTTTGCCCATCAGTACGCACGTGGAAGATGGTCTTAAATCATTATCGCTGATGAGGACAAAAAGCAAAAGTCACACTATTCATGGTTTATTTATTATGCAGGAAAAAATTTTCTTTGTAATTCTTGACATATGCTTTAAGGACCACTATCATCTTTTCAAATAATACTATTGTTATCATTTCAAGGATACGATTTTAATGCCAAATACTCCAGAAAATGAGTTGTAATATCCTTCATGTAAATTTACTTTCCCTTTACCTTTACAATGAAGGGTCCGATGAAGAACTAATTGCTGATGTCAGACGAGAAGAAGTTTCTACCATGACAACTTTACCTGGAAGGAGCTACTTGCAATACTTCAAAGGAAATTTTAACAAATCTGGAAAATCTAGATACATAATCGTCAAAACTGTTAAGGGTAATACATATAATCCTTCATATTCTGCCTACACTCTAAAAACACTTTGGTCAAAGTGACCAATAACTGAGTCAACTATGCACCGAACCAAAATTGGTCAAATAGTTTGACTAAACTATCGTCAAATTTGACCACCTATTGGTCAGATTTTATCATAGAGTGGTCAAACTCGACCATAATTTAGTCGAACTATTTCACCAATTTTGGTCTGGTGCATAGTTGACCCAGTCATTGGTCAATTTGACCAAAGTGTTTTTAGAGTATATAGTTTCTTGTAAGGTCCAATAAGGCTTGGCTGTAATTTGTGCAAAAAGCTGTTTTGAGGTATAACTGTAAATGTAAGGGGAAAATCACTGCGAGTCATTTACATGAAGTTTGTGAATATGAATATATTGTCAATACAATGTTTCAAAACGATATTTCGAAACTTTATCTTTCTTTAATATTCACAGAAGCTTGCGTTAAAGACATGTACACTTTTGTCAAATGTTGCGATCTGATACAGTGCCTTCCGAGACAAGAAAATATTGTTACTCTGTTGGGTATCTCGGTCGAAGGAAGTGAGTAATTTGTCAAATTTTGTTTCATTAAATTATAGATCGACAGCCATAATGGAGAGTATAGAATAAGTCTTGTATCTTGCAAGGGATTATATAAAAGGGGCATCCGTAAACAGTGAACAAAACATAAACTGCTGATAAAATTAATAAACACTTTGAAAACTTGAACGTTATTTATATACCGTACAAGACAAATTTGTTTTCTTTAAAAGGTTACGTAAACATTGACCCTTTACTTTGACAATTTCAGTGCCTATTTATTCTTACCATGAATATGTGGAAGGACTTACGCTGAGAGAGTTCATGCTACGAAACTTCCAATCTTCTTCATTAAACGCGACATCAACTAATTCCAGTCACTCCATTGAAAAGGATGATCGCACATGTAACAAAGAACTGTATATCTTCGCAGAAAACGTGGCCAATGGAATGGACTTTCTTGTTTCGCACAATGTAAGTAGCCTACATCACAAATCATACCGTGAGGCATTAGCAAAACATAAAACATTTTCCTATGAGCCACTTGGGACCGTGAAGTGAGCAAATTGCATAGTATGTTGACCGAGAAAAGCTCTTGTAGCTAAAAGAACATATTTTGAAGACTAAACGAATTGGATGAAACAATTAAGAAAATGATTATGTACTTTTCAGAAAGTGACGCGGATTGAGAAAAGAAGAAAAACGTTAAATGCAACCTATGTTGTTTCAATTTTGTGTATTAGTGTGTTTCTTCTTGCAGTTGCTGTCACTCGTAAATGAGTCCAGAGCTGGTAGTACTTTGACCTTTTCGGCCTCTAATATGAAAAATGAGTCAATTCAAGAAAAAAGTGAAAGGTGTTCTTAAAATTCATCTTAAAATACTATTTCAGTACATTCTAAAACATGTCTGGTGAAAGCGGAATCAAAGCTGACCAGAGGGGCACCAAACAGAAATCTGATCGATTCTTAGACCAGATGTGGTTAAGAAATGATCAGAATTGGAGGTTCATTTTTCAACAGACTGTAGTCAAATGTTTGACCAGATTCCCGTTCGGTGCCCCTCTGATCAGACCTTTTCAGAGTGTACCGCACATGTGGAAACCAAGACAGACAGGAGCTGTTACTTAAGAACGATTTTTATTTCACAAATATGCATAAGCTTAAGTTACCAATGCAATGTTTGGTTTTCTTTACATTGAGCAGTGTTCCATTGTCAAGTCTTTACAAAAAGACTAAAAAAGATTAAATTACTTTGACCACATCAAGCTATTATAAACCATTAGGATTTTAACCAAACAGGAACCGATGCCTTCTTTTTTGTAGTTCTCACACCCAGCTTTGTCGACCAGGAAAGTTTTACTGAATAAAAAGGGCATGTGTAAGCTGTATGATATTTGGCCCGATGTCCTTGTTCTGGAGAGAATGAGATATTTGTTAAATCGGGTAATTAATTTGAAATTTATCAGTTTATTGTTGATAAGACACATGATGTAAGAACACTACAATCACGGAATGTTTATTATTGGAACGAACATAAGAAGTAATACCATTGATTGCTTGATAGAAGATACATATTTACAATCCATCATGTTTCATTGAACTACATTTTCTTACAGGAAAGCCCTCCTTTGCCGTGGATGGCTCCTGAATGCATATTTTTGGGACAGTATCACCCCAAAACGGATGTCTGGTCATTTGGAATTCTTTTATGGGAATTATTTTCTTTTGGTAATATATTTCATGTTGACGTTAGTGATGCCTTAAGTTGTCAACCACACTGAAACTCTTTGGTTTAGAGGTAGAAGAAGGAATAAATTAACAATAGCTACATTTGTTTAAGGAGAGCAACTTCTTAGCTTTCTTTAATAAAATGCTTTGTGGGAGCATCCAACACCTGTAACAGAATATATTGTATTAGCAATGTAGGAAATAATGATAATGTATTGTTTGTTTACCATGAATTTAACTTATACCCGGTATGATACAGGGTTTCGGTACATAAAGGCATGACCTGTGATTGGGGCAGAGGGAACCTTACTCCCCTCGTCAGGGATATTTGGAATTTTGTTGGAGAGCCTAAACGGGCACTATACATTATGTTATTCCGACAGTAAAAAGTCATCACCACAGAGTACTAGATTTTTCTCCCAAGAGGGTCAGATCCTGCAATAAAATCCTGTACTTACAAATGTTTGCAATAAAACCGCAAGGTTTTAAAGTTTTCTTAACAGAAGGGTCTATGCTCAGTGAGGGAGGGGCAGCCGCCGCCCTACACAGATCATGGGGCGCAAAATGAAGGTAGACGAAAACAGAAAAATAGAGAAAAAATAGGAAGCCAAAGAATGAGAAAAAGTGGAAAGAGGAGAGAAACGAAAATGAAAGCTTGTGTACTTGTAGCGCCCCTCCGACTACGGTAGACACTGCACTGGCTGTCTTCGAGTCGATAGATTGTCGTGGGCATATATATGAATTTACTGCTAAATACTGTACGCTGACAATGATGGATTTGCCCATATTCAGTCTTCAGATTTCAAGTAAGTATTTCAGTCTTTATAATCCAAACATGTTGTTGTCGATTCGCGTTTAGCTCGACGGTTGGAAGCTAGAACTATATTTGGCTGTATATTTCTTGCTCCTATACGTTAATCATAGATGCAAAATGTTCTTTTGTCGCAAGAGAATGGCACCGCTAGATGGCCTTAAATAAAAATTTTGCTGAGTTTCCACACGGGATTATTGAGGCACGGGGGGCATGGGGTGTGCCCTGAATTGATTTTGGAGTAAAGAAAAGATCTCAAAGGCTTTTAAGGTATAGATTTCTGTAGGGGGTAGGGTAAGGTGTGTTCTCGACTGAGTGTTGGATCTATACAATCATTTTCTATCACAAATGGTTCCCAAACTGTAAGAGTTTTCGCAAATTCTCAAACTATCACAATTTTAGCCTTAACTAAATGCTGTGCTTAATTTAAATACCTTCCGATGACAACTCCCTGAGAAGCAAAGCAGCAAGCGTGGACATCTTTTTACGAATTCCAGAGTACAAAACTCACTTTTTGGTGGGCAGATAGGTTTGCTGGGGAATTGACAGTGTCTCGATGCAGAGCCTGAATGCAGTCATGGAAATTATATTTATTGCAAAATTTCGGAGCGCTTCTCTCGCACTTGTCATGGTCTGCACTCCATCTCATGACCATTAAAGTAATGATAAAGGAAATTATTATGATCTCAATAGTTTTCTCAAAAGATACTTCTTCAACTCTTGGGGTCCTTGCATCAATCTTTGATTAATCTAGTTTGTCACCTGATGTAAAAGATTGGAAGTACGTATTTTGCCGTTTTACATTTTCTAAACTTGTTTACCGCTCGCTTCGCGCGTTCTCTTATCGATGGTGAATGTCAATGCATTAACGACAGAAAACGTTCTGAAATGCACTTGTTAGTCCTCCAACCTTTTTGCTAAACCTGTCAGGGAGGTGATATATCCTCCTTCTCTTTCGCTCATTTCCCATTGCTGTGCGTCTGGGTTCTGGTTCACAATTAATCAAATATGATCGTTGTAAAAGTACTTTATAGTGTCGTTTGGATGTCACGTAATAAGCAACATGTTGGTGCCCACTTTTGTGTATAATTAATCTAAAGCTTACAAGAGGCCCTAAACCGGTCTCTGTCACCCATGGATACTTATTTATAATGCACAATGAAGCAAAGGAAAAATAAAAAATGCGGACCCCATGCAGGTATTTTTGCTTGAAAATTACCCCGGATAGAAGGCAGTAAATTAGCCAGGGCTGAGGGCTTGAAGAGGTTTGTTGACAGCATACCCTTCTCATAACAACACACTCTCCTATTTCACCTAACCAAAAATTAGAATTCACTGATAATGACATTATTTTTTCATATTCATATATATCAGTATATACGATCAGTTTCAAACATTTACCAAAAATGGCACCGTTTTGCATCTAAGCCACCTTGAATCAACAAAAATATCTCAAAGGGGAGGGGCAACCACCCTTTAGACCCCCGGACGACTATAAAATCGCAGGAATGTACAGGCTAAAAAGGGAGAATTTTCGCACACATGGGGACTGACTAACTGAGGTCACATTACGGCGTGATGCCACTCAACTGCCCTATCACCAAAACCTGGCGGCGCCACTGGATCGAACAAACAGGAAGTCCGGGCCCCGGGTCCGGGGGCGCACGTCGAGTCAATTGCCCCCCCCTCTGCAAACAACCCTTGTTCCGCCACTGTCTACGCTCGAATCAAGTTTTGACATAGTAGACCGGTACTTATTCTAAGAATTTTGGTGATATTTGCATTAAAATCCAATGAGTGAATGCATCAGACGCATGGAAATTTTACAAACTTAAAATTCTCCATCTGGAGCTCCTATCCGTATTAGCGTCAAGGTCAACACAACAGACTCACAAAACAAAGGAAACAAAACATATCTCATCAATGTGAGGCAGTGATATAATCCCTGCTGGCCACCAGCTCAAGTTGTGTCGCAAATTAAGGAAATTAATTGGCTGATATCTCGATACTACATGGTCGATTTGATTGGAAGTTTCACTAAATTGCGTACGTGTAGTTCCTCTTTAACATTAAAAAGTTTAATTTTTTGCTTGAAACCTTTCTTTAATTGAGAATCCACACATAAATTTCTGTATTGTCAAAAAAAACCACATTTTTTTCAATAAAGGCGCATATTTGTCCCGTGGCAAACCTACGGAATAATTTTGCGCTTACCTGCGACTCTTCCATAGAATTCGTCGCAAATCAATTTTCCAACCTGAGAGAAGAAAGCATCCTTCAAAAACACCTAAGGAATACTACGACATGCGCAGCCTAACACATCTAGTAAAAAACAATGCAATCTCTATCTTTGGGAAAAATACTACATCCTAACTTCCAACAAATCTACTATTCCAAATTAAAGATCTGAGCATTTCTCCACCTGTAGACGTAAGAAAGAAGTTTCTTCTACTGGATACGGATAAATGTAATTCCTCTTTTGTCGTAGCACTAATACTGTGGCAACGTCAAGATAGCAAACTTTTCTATTCAACTCAAAGTATGCTACCTGGCTTAAGAGTTGCTTAAGAGTTGCTAAAGAGTTGCTAAAGAGTTGCTTAAGAGCCCTAGGGCGAAACAGTCTGTGATATTAAGATGACTATTCCAGCCTATCCTTTACAACAGGTGAGACGCCGTTTAACACATTGAGTAACTCAGAAATTGAGCAAGAACTGAGAAATAGTAGGCATCTTGTCATCCCGCCCAACTGTCCAGGCTCCATGTAAGTTTTATAATCCACTCAGAAACAACGGTACATTGCAGTTTTGTATTTTCATGCACTGTGACGAACAGATGTATTTTGGAAAATATAATATAATATTTTGGTGTAATATAAAACTTCAAAACATTCATCATCAACTCCCGAACAAATACAAACCTTCAAAAACAAGCATGTAAGGTAGCCAAAGCCAATGTCAGGTTAAAGACAACTACCTCGAAAAGGTCTGAACAACATTACTGGTGAACTTTCAAACTTTTTCATACAAATCTAAGATGAATCTGATTTTGGCTGATCCGATTTTAAGAGTTACACAATGTTAGTACTTAATGTAGGAAAAACGGCTAGTTTTGACAGTAACATTAGTGCTCTTCAGAAAACGTTAGAACAATCGAAATGAAAAAAATCTTAGAAAGAAAGTGTACACTCTAAAAAGTTGGGTAAAACTCTCACCAACACTGGGCAAGTATGTAAAAATATTGAAGCTGGGTAATTTTTGCTCAATACATGAACTGGCTTATTGGGATACATGAGAGGCAGATTACCCAATTAAGTCGCAACTAACCCGTTGATAAACGCATTAATCAACAATCTGTAGGCACACTTTACCCAATATCAGTTTTTGGCCACATATGTGCCCAGTGTTGATGAGATTTTTACCCACCTTCTTTTAGAGTGTACAATGACCAAATTATCATTGCATCAACCACACACACACACTTCAAGATTATCATAGTAAATATTTTCGACAATTATCAAAATGGAAGAAATGCGTCGTTGAACTTAAAATGTTTTACTTGTAAGTCCCTATCATGCCACTGTATGGGCCTTAACAGACGTTGTGAGGGCGGTTTTGCAGTACGTCTTCAAGACTGCTCGATTTTCATGGTCTGTAGGGTATTGTTAAACAGACTTTTCATAATGTGACGCAAACAAATGTAGTTTTAGATGTATAGTGTTGCAGATGGATAGACAAATTACGTCTTCTCATTCATCGTAATATGTTTGTCATCTTTCAGATTTAGTGTCATGCTATCGTCATGGAACAAAGAAAGCGAACAACGCCCAACCTTTAAAGAGATTTGGCACAAGCTTAGTTGTCTCCTGAGAAGTTTAGAACAGGTAAACATGGCAGTGAAATCCACAATGTCTTGTTATTTAAGCAGTGATTGGACCTTAATGACGACAAGGCTTTTTGGAGTGTTTACACGTATTACTTACACCACTAGGGGTCTAGAGTGGAACATCGTGTAAACAAACATTTACAGTTACAGTATTTGGTTGAGGATTCGCAGTGCCTGGGTTACCAGAATTATCCACATATTCAGTATTTGTATAAACGTTTCACTACTTTCTGAGCGTCTAATATTCATTTTACATAAGTTGTTCTCTTCATTCGTTTTATATCGTAGTCCAAAATTTTTTTTGTCTCTGGTAATAGCACAGTACAGTTAATTTGCAAATGATCTGTCCGCAATGTATTCGATCCTCTAAGGATGTAGTATAAAATAGATGCAGCTTCATTTTAGTTTCAAAAGAGAAACTTTAAAATTGTATAAGTATTATCTTCTGCTTACATCCAACACATCCTGATTGAACCATTAGTGAAACTCAAGTGATAGAGTCAGCTCGTAAAAACAGTTACCTCGTAACGAAATATATTTGTTACTTTACTCAGGAAGAAGAAAATGAAGCTGTTGTGCCTCAGGGGATTAGTCCTTCAAATGATGAATACTTTACCCTGGATACGACTTACTCAGAAATGTAAATCGTAGTTGTTGGACGAGCCACATTTGCACACATTCCGTCTGAAACATGAATTAAAATGGTTACTCCTTGTTAACGTTCCCTCCAACGATTTATTTATCAAATGAGAAATATCACACATTGAAGACATTTTTTTAAAACTTTGAGTAAATGTAACAAGACGCGCTTATTTTGTGTGTGAGATAATGCCTGAATGCATTGGCACATTTATCACTTGTTCACAAGGTCTCAAAAGATTTACCAACAAATGAAAAGTATTAGATACGTGTGCAGAAGAGCCGTTTCTTTGCACGCACATTATAAGAAATCATGCGTCAATGTAAAGTTTAACATTGTTCCCTGTTGTATGCTGTAAAATTCTTAGTCGTAAAAATAACGCATGGCTAACATCACATATTGTAATAACATCAAATAAAAAAGTCACTCTGGCATTCATTCGTGTGAACATTTGTCACTTGATTCTTTACAACTGATCGATAACCCATTCTACCTGTGCTGGAATGTTCGACAGGGAGGAAATCTGGTTAGGCAGGATACTTGCGGTCAGATTCTTAACTAGAGAAAGATGTGCTCAGTCAGAGTTAGTCAGATATCAAAGTTGTAACAGACGAATACAAAATACTGCAATGAAATAAAAAAAAATTCTTTACATGTGAAGGTCACTGTTGTTAAAAACTGTTCTACTACTCTTTAACAATGATAAAAAATGCTCAAATGCGTTAAAAAGACTTGCTTGAGAAAGGAAACACAGTATGTAAAATAAAGTAAACAGCTGAAAAAGTGAAACAGAAACAATGAAAAACAGTTGCAGTAAACAATATAAACATGTCGAGTGTAACTCCGATCGTGACGCTTTAATGGTTTAACTGTTTACTCTTGTTGGTAAGTGCAACTTTCACTTTTCAAAAGGCTGATTAATTGAACATGTTATGAGTGGTAGCGTCAGCCTAAAACTGGGAGGCAGTTACCCAATTGATACCAACCGTAGTGAGGTCAGTCGGTGACTGCGTTGTTTTAATTGTTTCCAGTTCAGCCATACCAACCGTATCATGAGAATTGTTTTGTCCATTAATGCCCTTATGATTCACATTGTAAAGAGCTCAGTTGATATGTTGACCACCGGGTCTTGTTAAATCATCACAATTGGCGTTTTGTTTTAGTTTTGTATAAAACATCGTTCGTTGGCAAGCATGCTAGTATAACGAGGCGATTTTAACGTCAGATATCTAAAAAATTTGTATATTTGAGCTCATACTCCCTGCACAATAAAGTATGTGTGGAAGACAACGGCCGCAGGCAGTATATATATATATATATATATATGTATATAAATATATATATATATATAAATGAAAGAAATCTTCCCATTTGTCCGTTAAGTAATCGGTTCATCTTCATAATATAAGTGTGAGAAATACGTTCAAAAGATGAGGTGGACGTCGCTATAATGTCTTTCACTATTTTTTCCAAGCTTACGGCCCTCTGGCCTTCATCAGGTACTAAAAAGTCAAACATAATATGAAACAGATTTGGTACATCATTTACTGTAACATTCAAAAACATAGAAATGTGACAAATTAATTTGAAGAGAAAAAGAGATGAACAAATAACTTAC
>WURT03054725.1:3199-14110 GCA_009936505.3 Holothuria glaberrima
TATGACCTAAAGCATCAGTATAGATCTTCTATGATATCTACAGTATTTACAATTTGTTATGTCAATTATATTATTCAAGTTTAGCAGTAACTAAACTTTGGAATGTTCACAGGAATATATCTACTCTGGATCTTTGAACCACTGCAATATACCTGTATTTGCTTCCTCAAATTCTGCTACATCACCCATATCAATTAAATATTTCCCACATGTATGCTTTGATTTAAAGCATTGGTCAGCTTGTGACCAGGCCTTATCATATGTCTGACCTGTCCCATATTCACATTCTATGGTAACTGTGAGTCAGTCTTACTGTATTAAAAATGATCGTAAAAAAAAAAGACCCTACTGTAATAATCATGTATGCAGAAGAGCCAGTACCTGAACCCGTAGAGAATTAATGCTGTTTAATAACTTAATACACCTCCTGTCTTCATATTTTTTGTCTCATATAGGCTATTTGACATGACACCATGGGTTGCAGTTGATTGTAACTGAACAAAATGTTAAGAGTTAGGGTAACTGTCACCTTGGTTCAAGTCTGAATTATTTTGACTGAAGTACAAATTGGCTGATACTCTATCTTGTTTCTTTTTCTTAAAAATTTTACTTAGGGAAAATATAAGTTAATTATCATTACATTGTATAATGTATAATGTTTGGAGTGACACTCAAATAAACTCTTCTTTCACTTTCTTGAAGCAATTCCAAGCTGCTCAGTATTCACAGACAGCCTGACATCATCGTTCCTGTAAGTACAGTGTTTTGTAAAAGGGGAAGCTATAGATTTACTCTATATAGTGAAATTTGTAACACAGAGGTGGTTTTATAATTTTACTACCATAATGGACTCTGGTTGGTGTGTTTTCCATAGTGCAGTAAGATTGGTATGGAGCTGACAGCATGTTACAACATGGGTAGGAAGGATGGGTTACAACACCCACCAAACCAGGAATTTTTGAAGCTCGTACTCGTTGGGAAAATTTGAGTTTTTGAAAGTAGTGTTGTCAATTGAAAGGAATTTTGCCTTTTTGTACAGGAAAACATTTGTAAAATGAAGTTCATTCATCTCTACCATTAAGAGATCACTGATGAATATTTTTGCTGTTTTGGCCACGTGTTTTTTTTTTTTTTTTTTGTTAAATACATGTACAGTAAGCCTTCATCAATCATTGTGCAGTATAGCTGGAGGTACATACATGCATATATGTTTTAATGGTGGAATGGCACTTCACTGATAACAGCTTGGATATGTCTTCATTGAGCCTTGCCTGATTCTTATAAAATAGGTTGGCCTGCATGTCATTTTTTTTTACTGTAGTTTTAAATGAACTCACACTTTGGCATTGTTCTAGTCGTACTCTTTGCTCGTTCACCCAGCCCTTTTTCACGCTCTTTGCAGTTGTAAGTTTTATGGGGATAGAGCATTTTTTATGTCTGCTCCCTAAGGCTTTGGAATGTTTTACATACAGTAGTTATTTTTGTGTTTGACCCACTTTTGATCAGTTTAAATCACATTTTAAATTGCATCTTTTTATCAAGCATTTTGATAGTAGATAACTCTTTCCTGTGTTATTGTCCTTGATTCTTCATTCTTTCTGTTTTATTTATATTTCCTTTTGTTTGAATTTTCTGTTTGCTTTAGTACTTTCTCTTTATCATTTGTATTTGTGCTTTAACTTTTACATCCTTCTTTGTTACATTTTACTTTGAAAAGCACTTTGAGATATTCTTTAATGTAAAGGGCTATATAATAGGCTATATTTTATTATTATTAGTGGAGGAATGGCAATGCCCTCATCATATGTAAATGATTTAAAGAGTCTTGTGATATGTCCACCAAAAAGAGCTGTTTCACTTGTCAGTTAAAGAATTAAGTCCTTCAATGAAATATCCGTTGGAATTATTTCAATATCTTTTACCGTTCTCCAAATATATGTCTTGAAAGTTTGATGGTTTCTGAAGTAACTCATTGCCTGTGGAAAAGTAATGATGTGGAGTGTTGCACTGTGTTAAAATTTTTTTGTTAACCCTTTATAAATAATCTCTTAATTACTGATCAGATAGTTTAAAGTTTGATAAGTGATATCAATATTTCGTACGGAAACAATTTTAACTTTCATAATAAACCCCTCAGGTGATAACAATGCTACCAGTGTCCCTGAAATTATAAGGTTTAAAAAAAAAAAGGCTAACATTAGCCATATATGGTATGCCCATCTTTCGATGTCACATATTTGCATACTTAGCTCATGTTTATTCATGATACAGTACAAGCGTGAAATAGAAATTACCTTGTGAAATGGTCAATATTTGATAGATTTTAATGGGAATTGTGGCTATTTTCTGGATTTTTAATGCTTTTTACATCAAATATCCTGAAATTTTGATGTCACCATACCTTTAATTTAGAGGGAAATATTGCATTTTACAGGCAAAAGGTGGTTGTTATTGTTAGTAAACCATTCAGGTTCATCAAGAAACTACTTTAATAGCTATTCTTTACAAAATTATTACAGTATGCATTACCTTTTTTACTTGGGAAAATTGAGAGAATTGGGGAAAATTTGTGTCTCTTTCTCAAAGTAATTATTTGTTCCAGCCCTGTCTAAAATTATTCAGTTTTACTTTCACATTATTTTTTAAGTAACCAGAGCTTCCAACATTTCCTTTATTTCCTGTACATTCCTTTATTTGGGAAATTGCAATATTTTCCTATATTAAAAATTGTATATATACAGTATATTCCTATGTTTCGTACAATTTGTATTTCAGAAGTCTGTTAGTTAGTAGTTTTGAGATGCATAGAAATAGAAATTGCTAAAAATTAATACAAAAAATGCTGCTGTTCTTATCTGTTGTTTTGGAGTAATATGTACAGTAGTTTAACAAGCTTTAAGTGATGATTGAATTGTTGGCAAACCCTGTACAGAGTGTCAACTGTTTTGTTGGGATAGGGATCTACCAGCTCAGTATCAACTGCCATTGTTGACAAGAACTAAAATAATGTGCTTAAATGTTCTCAAAGAATAAACTTCCAAAAGAACATCAGCCCTGTTCTCCTAATTTGGTTTAACTCCATCATTTTCACAACTTCTTCCTTCCCCCTCTCAAGCTGTACATTCGTGATCTTGTGCAGTACTTGATCTGCACCCAGTGCCAATTTGAAATTAGGTCAAAGCTGTATGCTAGTGATGCCACTTTGAAACAATCGTACAACTTTCAGGAACCTCTGAACTCTCACCAAGGCATTGCTCAGGTCCCCATTGGGGCCCAAAATTGGGGCCCCAGGAACCTGTTGTCCTGGCCATCATTAGGAACTGTTGAGTTAGGAAGAGACTATCCACACATACAGCAGAGGTGTTAAGCTTTAGGAAGGGTGAAATTGTTGCTAAAGGAAGGAAGAAAACATGTTTCTGCTCTTTGCATGCATATTACTCTTGCTCACAAATGTGGCACAACATGTACAGTACAGTACTCAAACTTCGAGCTCATTATACTTTTTCCTTGGGCAAAGCTTTCTAGTTACTGTACCATTTGCTATAGTAGGTGCCTATTGGTGTCAAGAACTGGGAGGGGGGGATATGCCAGCCTGTCAATTTTGAAAGTGCAGGAAATATTTCCCTCTCTTTAACCAGAGTGTGATAATGTAGTAAGTAACATTTGATTGTGTAGGGTACAATTGCTGTTTAAAGAATCAAAACTGGAAATTGTGAAAGTTGCCATTGTAATTAGTGAAAATATCCTCATTCAAAAGAAATGATATAGAAGGCCTATCTTTAAACCTAGGTGAAGTGATGAAAGTAAAAGTATGTCACAATGTACAACATTGTATGGGATAGGTGTAACATATAAAGTTTATTGTAACATATAAACTTTATTGTGGTAAATAAACTTGAAAAACAGAAACTACACAGCAGTCTCATTTAACTGACGATACAAAAATGACCTTACTTGATAGTTAATACCATGCAGTTGTTGGCATACTATTATATAGCCCAAAAAAAATTATGTGATTGATAACTCAAGAAGAAAGTTTCAAAGATTAAGATTTCAAGCATGGGCTAAAATATGGATTAAAATGTTGGTAAAGTGCATCAGATTTCATAAACCACAGAGCAACTAGAATCCAAATTTTTTCTCAACCCTCTAGCCGGCCCCTGGGCCCATGATCAAGAAGTTTGAACATCTATTAGTGCTGGTCTAGGTAATGTACCCCCACATTTGAGATGCTGTTGGTGCCCAGGTATGCGCTGTTGTACTTACAGTACCGACTGCATGGTCAAGTGGTTAGAGCATCCAACTTGCAGCCGGAAGGTCGGGGGTTCGAGTCCTGGCCAGGTCATACAAAAGACTTTAAAAATGGAACCTGCTGCCATTGTGCTTGGTGCCCAGCATAATCAATGGAGTAGGGAAGACAAGCCAGTGAGCCACAACTGGAAAAATGGCTGTGCCCGGCCCAACTTAAACCAATTGGTTAGAAACTGAGTCGTAAAACCTCATCTAACTACAATAGTGTCTCATCTTTAATAGCCACCCAGTGGGGTGGCAATGATGACTATTCAGTAGAAGAGGGACTTCAAGGGAAGATACAGTAGTTGGAACAGTACCCACTATACCAATCTGACGTGGTTCCTTGACATCATACTGTACTCTTAAATTTTTCCAGTAACCAACCCATGCAGGTTCCACATACTGATATCTTACCGTATATTCTTATTTTTGACAGAAAAATTTCCTATACAGTATATTTCTATATTTTGCAAGAAAATTTGCTATTAAGTTCCTACATTTTTAGTGCTCCCTGTTTGGACTCATGTGTAACTCATATCTCTTTTGTGTTCATACAAAAACTCCCCAAATAAGAAGAAATATGCAAATAGACATTTCTGCTAGTAAGTCACAGAGCAACTCTGAAAATGTACTCTTCTAGTATTGTAAATAAGCAGCCTGCCAGCACTGTAAGAGTTATTAATTTCAGCTTACCTGCACTGTGTTTTATCCAAGCTGCCCCCTCCCCTCAAACAAAAGTCATAATGCACATACAAACACACTTGAAAAGGTCAAAGCCTTTTTAGCAGCTATTTTCCCTACTTTTTATAGACTGAATAATTGCCACTTATTTTTTTATTCAATTTTTCATCATTCAGCCTACAACCACAACCATGCCATCAGAAATAAGGGCCAAAGTTGATGTCCATCAATATCAGCCCCACCCTGGGACCCAGGTTTCCCCTGCTTCAGTCTACCAACCATCACAGCCTCCATCCCAAGAGGATCCAAACATGGTTCACTTAAAGCACACAGCTGAGATCATAAGTCGTCAAGCTGCAGACATTGCTAATCTCAAGACTGAGGCAGAGCAGATGGCCTCTAAACACCATCAGGAGAAAGCCAGGCTACAAAGACAGCTGGAAGAATCAGAGAGCAGGTGTAAGGAAGATGTGGCAAGACTGAAGAATGACATAACTCGCCTCAAAGAATCACATTCTCAACAGGTCAGCAATTATTGAAATGGTTTTTACTGGACAGTGTATTCTTTGATGAAATTTCAGACAATCCTTTTCAAGCTATGTTTGGAAAGAATTTATGAATCAATAACAGCCTTTGGTAGGGTGTACATCATGAGGCCAGGGTTCATTTTAAGAGGCAGCAACCTGACTGTTGTGTTGGACCACTGGATGCAGCCCTTCAATTTGGGAAAAAAAGAATCATCTTGTGTTGGATTGCAATTTGCTTCACAATGTGGTCAACTTCTTAGACAAAAGCATAAGTGTGTAGTAGTGTTTTGTATTCATGAACAAGGGTTTTCACTACTTATTGTGCCTTGTTTGTGTCAACTCACTGCTCCTTGAAATTATTATTAATTATTAAGGCCCAGTTATATAAACTTAAATGAATTCAAAGTAGGGCCTCACACTTGATATGTAGACCTGGAAGTAGTGAGCACATTACCCCTTACCTGGCTTAATTATATGGGTTGCCTTTCAATGAGCACATTAAGTTTAAGTTACTTGTATTTGTGTATCAATGTGTCACTAGCTCATCACAATCTTATCTCATCTCTGATATTGCATTGCATAGTATCAATAACACTCATTATCAATCCCTTAGGTCCTTTTCTGACCATACTAGGCTTGAAGTCCTGAAAACACATAGATTAAGATCAAGTGGTGATTCTGCTTTCAGTGTTGCAGGCCCACATCTCTGGAATACCGTCTTACGATCAAATAGAGAACCCCCCTACCCCCCTTGTTGACAGTAATTAAGAAGCATTTGAAATCTTATCTTATCAATGTGGTTTTTTTTTCTCTCTCTCCCTCTCTTGCTTAATGTGGTTTTTTTTTTTCTTTTTCTCTCTCTCCTTCTCTCTCTTAGCCCTGTGCTTGCGTTACACTTGGAGCTGTATAGGCGCATTATCAAAATTATAGGTACATGTAATAACGTGGTGACTAAGTCAGTGAACATCAGACCTACATATGTAATTTTTTTACCAAATCAGGTATCTTGTGATGAGAAACTTCATGTAACAGAGGTGTCTGCCATAAAAGATGAATTAGAAGCTACACAGAAACAACTTACAGAAACAGAGACCCGACTTCAACAAAAGGTTGCCGATTTGGAAGGAAGACTGAGAGCTGCAGAAGAAGAAAACTCTAGTGCAGTAGTTAGATATGAGAAAGATTTGAGGTTAGTTACATTTTAAGTGTTATTGAAAAGGGGTTCACTGGAAGTCAAGTCTTCTTTATGCTGTCCGGAAGAGCAACTGGCCCAATGCTACAAATACTTCAGTTGCAACAGGCATTTGATACATCCTTCTCTGAGATTATATTCACTAGACACTGAATCTAGTCCCAGACAAAATGAATACGGGGGAACAATTAGCACTTCATATGCACAACTAATAGTGCTGTAAATTTAATCAGCTACATGCTGTGGAAATTTGAAATGAAATACTGGAAAGTGATGCTTCTATGTTAAGCGTATTTACAGGTGTCACAGTAGTATCAATGGTTATGTCACCCACATGTGCTGTAAATACGCTATGCATAAGTTTTGCCATTTCTGTCATTTATACTCTCCAAACGGTTCTTTCTTGATAACTTATTGACTTGAACTTTGACATAAGCTGACAATTAAATAAGGTTGGTAGTTATTTGCCTTTTCTTAAGGTAGCAGTTGCGTTTTCATGATACATTCAGTGACACTAGGTGTTTAAACTCACAGTGAATAGAGAGATGTCATGTGACGTCACGCAGTGGAGATTGCCTGGCAGTGAAGGGCAAAACACACGTGCAGTAAGTATATTTTCAGCACGCGCAAGTAATAGCCATAGATATAATAGCCATAGATACTACTGTGACACCTGTAAATATGCTTTCTGCGTGTGTTGAAACATTTGACACTTTCCCTTCAAAACCAGAGAGAGCACAATCATGTAAGGTACCTCTCTATAGCTGACCTTTGGTTGACATGAAGTAATTTTTACTTCCCTTTTAAATACAAGCCTGTTAGATTGGTGAAAGATAGCACAAAGCAGTGTACACAATAAAATATGTCCTTGACCGTGCAGTTGAACAGCAGACCTGTGTATGCTGTACAAATTTTAGATTAGTCCTAAATGGACAAACTCATGAGGAATTGGTCCCATTAAGGTTCACTACTTCCCCTCTCTATTACAACAAGACCCCCTCTCTATTACAACAAATGTCTTGGTACTGTTATGTCATTGTTTGCAGCCTGATAGGAAAAAAATTATTGTGTGGTGGTGATAAATAGTTTTTGTATCAACATGGTAATACCCCAGTATGACAAAAGGAAGTTGCTTTTTGCAGAGTCAATACAGCATAACATGTTGACAGCTTGAAGGTATGAACTGTGTAGCATACATACGAAATTGCATAGAGGAAGAGACATCATAAAAATTAACTTGCAGTTCTTTTTATCGTTTGGACCCTCTCGCTTCTCTCCAAACAGTAACAGTTTAAGGGAACTTTTTTAATATTTCATAATGTTCCTTTCAGGGAGAAAACTGAGGCATTACAAAAATCTAATGCTCAACTGACACAGATGAAAGTTTACATTCAAGATTGCCGACCTTCGGTCAAGACTGTCACAGAATGGGAGGTAGAGAAGAAGGAATTGGAGAAGAAGATAAAGGTGAAAAATACAAAATAATTAAGAGAGTATGAAACTTGTGGATCTTGTAACCTTTAACTGTCATGTTATTGGAATGTGGCTGTTGAGTTTCACCTCAGAAAGGCTGCATGGGCTGAGAGGCTTTTTCCTAAGTCCCCTCTCGACTTTCTGGTGAAGGGGAACTAAAGAGCCAAAGGGCAAAACCAAACATTACTACCAAAGGAGTTCTGCTCCCCAAAGATGCTACATCCCTGACAGGAGAACAGATTTAACTGATCAGACCTGTACAACAAGGGTCTGTCATGTGTGGCCCCATTGTTGACTGGCTGAAGAGAACAAATACTACACATGATCTTAGCCAGAAGGCAGAGAGGTCATACTGACGGCAAGGACTTTGAAGCTTTCTTTTTGATCTACCTGACTTTATTTTTCCTTGCATTTTTATAGCTGATGAATGTTATTTGATTGTTTGTATGTAAACTAAAAATGCTTGATTAAAGGGAGAATGCAGTCCCCCCAAGTTTATTTTCAAAGATTTGCTAAATCTTACAGATTTCCTCATATTTCTCCCACAAGTATTTTCATAATGTTCCTGTGTAAAATCATTGAATATTGAGGGAAAACCAATGAGTTATTCTGCATAAATTTAGGAAATAAGTAACAAAAATATTGTCACATGATTGATAGGAGCCATTCCTGAACTAGTGTACCAGTGTACACGACTTCAAATTGGAGGGACTGCATTTTCCTATTAAGTGTGAAAAACTTAGTGCTTTTAGTTCACTGGGCCATGTTATTTAAACTGCAATACCATTTCCTAAAAGGTGATGCAGTCATAGCTGTAAACTGGTAACATTGCTTCAGTCAGTGAATCAGTGCTGGACTGATCATCAGTTATTAACATCAGTATCAGTGGACATTTCCAGTTATGTTGTATTGCTGTTGGAGAAAATTATGGTACTTCCAGTACTAACCACCTGATATTAATGAGCCTGTTCATTCAAAGGTTATGTAATTTTTTGGATGACTAAATACCCAGTACTTAACATCATGTAAATGAAATAATTTCCCTCTAATAGATAAAGGGTTAAGACTTGAACTTTGTTTTGATATGTTAGAAGGAAACTTAATGTTGGCATTCTGGTAACCTTTGCATTCAGTTCCTGTTTGTTGTTGCCAAGATATTGCCAATGAAGACATCACATTTTCGTAAATGTGAAGCAAGCACTTGTGATCTCTCATTAAATTCATATTATGAACAGCATTGTATATTTCTTTTCAACCAATTTTCTACTCCATAATCTCAAATTTTCATAGTTTGAATACATGAGAGGCAACACAGTTTTCAAATGTTACATTTCTTATGGGAAAACTCATATTTCTACCAATTTTCAAGATCAAAACAGAAGACAGAAAATGAAAGCAAAACATTGCTCATCATTGTGAGGGCATGACATCAATCCTACTTACTTCAAGTTCATTTTAGAGAACAGTTGCAGTAATCAAATTCATGAGCTAGTACAGTACCTCAAGAAGGATTAAGTTATAATTTCACTAGACTGCTAAGATTAAGCTCCTCTTTCAAACATCTAAAATAAATCTTTTGCTGAAACCTTTCATTTACCTTCAGTTATACAATATCAATATTTTTGTTGATTGACAGCATATCCTCCTTCTAGTGGCTAGTCTTTGTTTGCACTTCATCTGCATAAAGTACATGAGATTTTGTTGGTCACATAAGTGTGCAATAACATGTTTTTGGACACAGTTAATTTATTTATTAGATATATGTATCAGCCAATAATGAAACTCTAGGCACCATTTCAAAATAAACAAGCTGCAGCTCTTTTAGCTATGCTTTGTTACTGTACACATTACAATAACGGTATTTAAGTTATTCTACTATTGCAATGTGTATAACAACACAGCAAGACTGAGGCAGCTATCAACCTAACATTTTGACATGGAGCCTGAAGCACTAGGTATCATTAACATCCCTTACACAGGTACTGTACAAAACTAGCATCTGTCTGTTTTCCTCATTGTTATTAGGCTTAAGAGCTTACAGTTTCATGCACAAATATATACGTATAAATAACACTGATCCATAACATTGGGGGAAATCACGATAATGCGGTTTCATTAAGGGGAAAATGAAACAATAAAATACATAAGCATATATTTCCCCCTAGAGTCTTTGAGATATAATCAACATTATTTCAATGGCCCACCATCCATACCTGTTAACACATACATGTCCGTAAATTCGTCTACATTGAAGTAATTTTATATAGATTGTGTTGATGGAAGGACATTACCCTGCGTTTACATATTTCCATATAAAAAGTGTGTGAAAACGTTAAGGGGAAACGATATTTTCCCCTTGTATTATATATATATATATATATATATATATAGCTACACTGTAGAACCCATCATAAGGGGAAATTGATATATCGTGGTCTCTTTAAGGCAAAAAAAACCAATAAAATACATAAGCAAATATTTCCCCTTTTGGAAACCAGGTATACATTGTTTCTTCAATGGCCCACCATCTGTATGTGTTAACAGACACGTGTACGCAATTTGGTCAACATTGAAGTAATTGAATGTTCATCGTGTGGTGAAACGAATGTTACCATGCATTTACATATTCCTACATAAAAGCGTGTAGTTTGGCAAAGTCGACCTTATTTTTTCCCCTTTTAGACAATTTCCCCTTTTCGGCAGTTTTTTTCATACAATGTTTCCCCTTAATCCCTAATATATATA
>WURT03054735.1:0-32937 GCA_009936505.3 Holothuria glaberrima
ACTCCCAAGTCTATACTAGTATGGGTAACTTTACAGGTATAGGCTGAATGTACTTTCACAAAGGCAGAGGCCTGAAGGTGATGATACAGTACTACGGAGTATGCAATGACGCCGTCAGATGGTCAAATGTCAAGGAAATTTCGACTTAGATTTACACCAACCCCAACCTGACTACATGTCAGCCTGGGAGTTTCCCTTAAAACTACGAACGTACTACATATTAACTGCAAATTTTATTAATTCACTAAGCCAGTTAAGGGTACACCTGTCTAGCGATTTATGGTTAACTGCTGTCCTCATTAAAAGAAATTTGGTATTTTCAATATTTCTTTTTATAACTTTTAGATATGCTAGACTCTCGTTGTCACGTCAGATGGAAATTTTCCCATTCAGGTGTTACTTCGATATCATGGACTATGTATTACTGTTTACTGTCTTCTTTAATGGTTGGAAAAATAGTCAGAACTAGGTCTGGGCCTTTTCTCTTTCAGTAGAGAAGATTGTGCATTGCAGCAAAATGATCTCCCTACAGAGATTACCAGATGTATAAGAATGATAAATACAAGTGTATATATGGGGAATCCACTTCCCCCTAATTATTTAACTGTTGCAGTCCACAACCTACTTACGGCAAGAATAATGCAGTAGAGCATAGTAAAATATTAATCACATTTGTGTTTGTGTTTCTCCTTGTGAAGCTAAATTTCCGTTCAAAGAGTGTACTCCTTTGTTGGGATTTAAATCTTTCTTGAGTACTGCCATTTACAATTGCTTGCGATTGTGTATGTAAATTAAATTGGATTTAACAGCTTTGGATCAAGATATGGACTGGTTCGCTAGAGGATTGAGGGAGGCATTTCACATCGCCTAGGCAGGGAATTCTCTTAATGGCAGCAGAGGAAGGTATAATCTGCCAGCGGGATACAACCACATGCTGGCATGTGGTAGTAAAAAGCAACGTGAACAGTTTCTAACACTAGGACACTCTTCAGTAGTTGATGAAGGTTCAGCGTGAGCGGACCGAAAACTGCCAACAGGTATGCATATTTTTGTAGAAAGATCACAGTTTTTTAAAGTTTTTCAAATGAAATTTAATTTGCATATAAAAATGCATAATGGGATGAAAATAAAATGAAAGAAAACAATTGATAAAGTATGAGAATTGTAGTTCTTGGTGTTGGATAACGTGTGACTTGTTCATCTAATTTAGCTAATTCTTCCAAATCCCCTCTTATTTCACTTACAGGTACCTTTACTGATGTTTCCAAACATAGACGTTCAATGTAAGGATAAAATAAGGAGAATTATTCTGCACAAGTGTAATAATTTGGTAACAAATCCTTGTCACATGATTAAAAAGAGCAGTTCATGCAATGCACTAGTTCAAACTACGGTGAAGGCATTTTTCTTTAAGTATACATTGCAAATTTTCTGTAACTACTGATGGAAGGTGCACTTTACCATTTCTTGATTATGGTGTCATTTTTCAACAATTAGGTTTTCCACTACGATGAGGTATTTTTAGAGAGTGCTTGGCCAATTCTTGTACGCGTTATCGTCTTAAAGAGGCCATGTTCTTTTTCAGTGATTTCCATTCAATTTCCTAAATGAGTCGAAGGGCCAGAGTTGCAGAATTACTAACAGGTAAAATATGACAAACTCATAAATAATTGATATAGATACATATCTCACGAAAATGAGCTCAGAAAATGCTTTTCTAGAGAAAAGCTTACAAAAAAAACTTGCAATTATAATATTTACACATTTATTATATTTTACAAACCTTACCCTAGGAAAACTTGAAGCATCTAACATTGACCATAGTGCATGGGATGATAAGTGTCACCATTTCTATTAAAAGGAACCAGAATCTGGCTTTAGGCAAGTTGTTCAGGCGACTATTACTTCTCGTACGGAACATTAAGACTGTGGGATCTCTAATAACAATTTCTCAATCTCTTCTGATATAGTTTGTAAAATACTCAACTAAGCATCGTTTCAAAAGCAGCTTAACATAACTTGTTACATTTATAGGAACAGGTTTTAGGTTGAACAATATTCGGTTTACAATTATGAAAGCTCATCAATTTTTGCGCATGTAAATGGTAGACTTGTGTCTTGAAACATAGTTTAAATAACAAAACGCAAAATATGAGCTTATAAACCTAAAACAAATTACAGCAAAATACTGTAACTGCACAAAACGTGCTCAAATCTTTATCAATTTTATAATAGGGTTGTGAGCTTTCTTTAGTTTTCGTTCTTCAGAAGTCTAATATTTCGAAGAAAGCTTTTGCTAAATTTAGTTTAGTGATCGTTTTTGTATAGATCAATGTGGTACGTTTGTAAAAGATGTTTGGGTATTATGACACAAGATGTCATCTCGGGAATATATGGTCTTTTAAAAATGTTCCGTATAACACTTACTTCATACAATTAATGAACACGGTAATAATAAAAGAAAAATAAGGGAGCAGGAAACATCTATTTTGTACAGGAATACCTCAGAATTCAAAGTCAAACAGTATCTAGAAACCAGCTGAAACTTTTTAAATAGGCAAAATTCTTCCATAGATGTATCAATTGTATTAAGTATGGAAAGGAAAAAATGAACATAATTTGGTAACAACATTTATGCAACTGCCACGGCCTTGTTAAAAGAAAAAAAGGTATTTTATGTCGTTTGTACAATCATAATATTAAATGCATCTGCATCAGAAAGAAAAATTAAGACAAATATTGGTACCTTTTTATACGTGATTTAGTTTTAAATTCTTTCCTCAAATTATATTTATATATATATATATATGTATGTATTAGCATTCTTAGGCTATTTTGATGTCTGTAAAGAAACAGTGAAAGAAGATATGATTTGTTTCATTTTGCAATAACATCCATACTGATATCAGAAATTTCTTTAAAACCTCACACAATTCCTGCATACCAATGGTTCTAAATGCAAGACGCAAAGAGACCAATATGAGTAATACATTGTTAGGAGAATGCACAAACATTCGGCTGGTAAGCTTGTTGAAAGAACTAGAAATCCTTGGACTTCCATCTGGCGTTGCAACTTTTCTTGTTTTACTAAATTGTAATTATATTAATTATAACAGGAAACATTCATACTAGAGTCAAACTATTTTACTTTATTCTTTCCTACAGTCTTTTGCGTCTCTATTGTCTCGCTTATGAACAATCGTACTTTTCCAATCTGTGACATTGAAGTTTTCTTGCCTTATATGAAGCAATGACGTTATTTAACCAGAGGGAAAAGATGGAAAGGTTCCAACAAAAATGGTTTTATAAGTCAACAAAGAAATCCCGTTGTCACTTCTAAATTTAAAAAATCTACTATAATGTTATTTGATTACAAAGAAAATATTTAAATTTTTTACATTTATCAAAAAGAAAATATGTCTAGTTTCAACTTAACTTCATTGAAAACCGTCTGTTTTCTTCAGTGCTTCTGTGATTGGTTATTTTCATTGTATAATTCAGTACACTTGATTTTATCTGTTTGCGGTTTTGAAGCACGTTCTGTCAAGTTCCTCGGAGGTTAAGGCATAGTTATTCGTAGGTTAATTAGGTCTCATCATTTGATTTTTCCATTGAAACATACACCTGTTTTTCATCATCTGTTTCATCGATTGGGTACATAGTTTGCAAATAGTCTGAAAGAAACTACAAGATTACATCTTATTATACTGATGTAAAAGTTTTTCTGCTTTTGTTTGTTTTTGAACCGAGTCCTTTTTGATGCAAAGGGCTATACTATACTACGATCTCCTTTGTACAAAGATGTGGCAACGAAATTATGCATCTTTAGTAACTGCAATTCACACATGGAACAGTTTTTTAAAAGGTACCTTTTGAAAATCTTTATGGAAACTTTGGAAAGTTGATCTTAGATCTTTAATGGTTGGACGTTGTGAAGGATCCACGGACCAGCATTTCTGGAGATAGTTATAGCTATTAATTTAAAAGAATAGTAGTTATTGGTATGTAGTTTACTCCAGACTAGAAAGTCTAAAACAGTGTCGTTGCTTATGGATATATTTTGGGAACCTTAACAAGGAGAAACGAACCTTAAATTTTAACTTACACATAATCAGGACAGGACTTGGGTTGAGGTAAAAACAAATCGTCTTCGAAGTGACGCTTGTCTCTTTTGTCCACTGTGGATAGGAATTGCGACCAAAAGCTTGAAACGATAGCTTGTATTGATTCCTATTTTGTAGGAACAGGTTACATATCATGAAAACTACCCATGTTGATCAAGGCTACGAATTTTAATGTAAACACAACTTAACTGATCATGCGCATACAAATAGTTCCTAATCATATCATTTACTTCCTCTTTCGAGTGATAATACAATGTTGCCTTTAACGTATAAACTGATGATCATAATTAATTCAGTTTCAACCTTGAAGGGCATTTATTTTACAAAATCTGAGAAAGAATATAATGAAGTATAGAAATGTAATTACAATTATAAATCGTAGACCAATCACTAGCAATCACTTACTATACGTCGAATGACCATTCAAGAGGATAATTTAGATTGAATGTAGCTACCTTTTACCTGAAAGTCAATACCACTTGTGAGAAGACTACCGGTGGCTGAAAACCCTAATTGGATTGTTTATCCAATCTCCCGGTTGCTTAATGTCAATGCTTTCACTATCCTTACCCTTTTACACTTCTTTTTAGCAAGGAATTTTAATTACATTGATTTAAGCTCCTCAGTATAGTAGGAGAGTACGTTTCCCAAGATATCTCGTGGTTCATATAATGCTATTACATAGTAATATACAAGTAAGTATATACCATTAAATTGAAAGATAATTTAACCTACTACCCATCAATTACATTAATACGAAGTTTACATTTGATCGGTCCTGCAGCTATGTTGTTGTTTTCTACGTCTTTATTCCTATTCTTAACGTTAACTTTCCCTGCAATTACAGTCATTGTAAATTTCCGACGCTTTCGTGGCTAATATTCTACAATTAGATAGCAATCACAGTACTTCTGGATAAAGACAGAACATCATACCATCGGGACAAAAATCAAGTTGTTGTGAAACTGAGATTACATGTGGATAGCAAAAAGAAAAAAAAAACATTGATTTGTCTCAACCTTCACACAGCGTTTCCCAGACCAAAACTGCTGCAGACCAAATTTCGCTGCTGAAAGCATACTCATTCCTCGCACAAGTTTCTGGTGGCAAGTGTATTTTAAGAACGTTGTCCTATTGTAAAACGAGAAAAATTTCTTCCACGTGAGGCTTTAGAGAATTGACAGTGTGTTTTATTTTCCTGTTTGCTGAAGTAAGGATAATTTTATTTTCTTTAATTAAAATGAGAACAATTAATAACTGGTTTGAAAGGTTTGTAAGAACTTCCTTGTGGCCTTTTTGTCAATTAAGATATAAAAACAAGCAATTGTAGGCTTACCTTTACCTTTTCCTTCAAAGCTAAAATCTTTTTCTTAGCATCATCTTTCAGGCAAAAGTCATACAGTTTGCAAATTCCGAGATCAGTCACAAGAAGTTTTCTTAAGCGTAAACCTGGATGTGCAAATTTTGTAATTGAAAGTTAATAATCAATTTCGAAAAAACAAAGTACAGCAGTTCACCGTAGAAATTATTGGTCGCTTAAAATCTGTTATTACTTGTCAATGTTATCTAGGCTCTCAGATTGCATAAAGAGGTCTGAGCTACGTCACTTGATTGCGAGTCTCTTTGGTTTTGAAGGGCAAGATCGTGCGTCTCTTTGCTTTTGAAGGGTCATTGTGTTATGATAGTAACTTTGGTTATGCCGTGCTCGTGTGCTGTAAATACGCTTACTGGGTGCATGTTTTGCCCTTCAGTGCCTGGGAATCCCACTCACGTGACGTCGAATGAAATCCCTTTACACGTGCACAGTTTGACGTTTCATGTAAGTTTCATTAAACTCGAAAAACAAACATTTTCAAAAAAGGCACTTACACCGTGGGCAACAATAAACTCTAGACCACTCCAGATTTGATGAAAATAATCCACCAAGTTTGCTGCAACCTGCGTGATTCTTAGTTTGCTATCATATTCCAGGCTTACTTCCTTTTTCAACTGGCGTTCAAGTGTACCATTGGCAATATACTCTTATAGTAGATACAACCGCCCTGAAAAAGACAAACTGTGGCATATACCCAGTACCAACTACAGACATGAGAAGTGACAGTTTCACGTATAATCTTTCTTGACGAATTTGTGAGTTGGGACAATGGCGAAATCGCAAGAAACCTTCGTTTTAAAATGTTTAGAACAATATGTAGCTGCCAAATGTTGCCAAATGTGAATGTACCCCAAAGACTCTAACAATAGTTCAGGAGTGGGGTCGTTACATTACGTTTAAGCACCGTCTATCGATGCATTGTCCATATAAAATGAGGTCAATAAACCCATCAAGAGGTAACAACCTGGAATGCCTGGATACTTTTTGTTACTTAATTAGGACTATTTTATGTTGTTAGTAGATTTAGATATTGGCCTAATGTCAGCAATAAGGACGTAACTTACTTTTGTAAGCCATTACCTGGTATCAGAACTATATCCCATAACCCCTTTTGAACTGCTATTTGTGAAAAGGTCTATACAATGCCTATGAACGTATGTATCTATGAATATGTGCTTACCGACATCAATGCATATCCCTATAGCTGAGACAACGTTGTCATGCTGTTGCAAGTCGACAATGCTCTTTACGTAATCTTCCCAGTTCAAATGATTTTCCCCATGCAAAGTATCTGTCAGAGAGAATTTACTTAGAACACACCTGTTAAACCATTACAGGACGGAAAATCTTTTTACTTTAAGTATTGTATAAGTAAATAACAGCTGACCATATGATGTTGTATTTTTATTCTTAACTGTGTTGTATTTTGTGTAGACATAGGCTGATCTTCTTTATTTGACTACAAAATAAATCCTTTAGACACATGTGCTGTCACGCACTGTCCGAAGGGGAGGCGATTCGCGGCGGGTACCAAAGAGTAGTGTTATATCAAAGACCAATACTAAACAGCAACGGTATTTATATAATAGAATATCTAGGCAAAATTTAGTTTACAGATTTACCAGAAGATATCACAAGGTTACGTGGAAGCTAATTAAAGGAAAGAAATCGTTCAAAAAGGTGGGCGTCCTCATTTAGATCTGTTGCCAAACAAAGATCTAGTCACTTAGGAGAAAAGTTGTTATGAAATTAATAGTTTAAAGCTTTGAGAGTCATGGCAACATTTCCAACCTTATTACAAATACAAAACATTCTCATTTATATTAACTAGTTGACAAAGGGAGAATCCTCTCTCCACTACTATTCTGTCCAGTAACTTCACTTCCTATTGTATTTTGTTCAGGCATGAATACAATTAAAGATTTGAAAAGATTATAAAAATCAACAAGCCCTCCACAGTATGAATATACATAACAGCGTTCAACTATGTTTATTCTTCAGTAAAGTAATAGGTTCTTACCATTGGATGTTGTAGCAAGGACGCTTTCTTTGGATTCCCTGCTATGAGTTAAACTTCCCATCCATCGTATGATTCCCCCTTCCCTCTTGATTTGCACAACTAAATGTAATTGATCTTTGGCAAATAGGTTAATGTCGATTTTGCTTTCTGTTGGTTTTGAGTAGTACACTGCAAAACCATTAAAATAAAACATGTCATTCCTAAATGATCTTTAAAATATAATTTTAATATTCATTAATTTGTATCCATTATTTCATAAATTTGTACCCCCCCCCCGAACTACCTAATTCTTTGTAGGAACAATGCTCATAAAACTTTACCTTTTTTTTTGTTACTTTAGCACCCAGTAAAGACCACTTTTATTTCATAGTTTTGGTGCATTTGTTCGTTAAGCTGTCACATGTGTTGAAACTATTCTCATCAAAAAGTCACTGCTGGTCTACCCTAGCATGATCAACCTCATATTTCATCGCTGCGTAATTTTAGAACTTATCGTTATTATAATAATCCCTGTCAATGAAGATGGGTACTATTCTGAAAAACAGTAATGCCTGACAATACCTAGCTCACCTTCGTTTTCTTTATGCTTTGTAACGCCCAAGTTTGTAACATGTTGTTGTTGCACTTTTCCTTTGTAAACTCTGCGTTTTATACAAAAACATCAAAGCAAAAAAATCAAATTTAAGTAAGAGAGCTTGAAATCAGAGCTGTCAAATGTTTAATTGAATGTGGTACATTTAATTTTATATATTTTGTACAGCAAGAAAAAAGGCAGACGGGACTCAAAATCTAATAGCTAAGAAAAACACGTAATACCGATAACTCCCCGATAGCTCTTCTTTGTATTCTGTAGAAATGATGGGACAAGAGTAAACATGCTTACAAAATGACATTTGCTAAACGTCTCTACCGTGTGGCAGTTATACGAATAGGTTGACACAAATACGACTCTGCATCAGTTGGGTATAGTAACAGGAAAATTCTCAAACCGGATATATTACTAAACCTTTTGTACTCTTAAGTTTACGTATCCACAATTATATTGAAAGGACGCTGACCTTTTAGCAAGTATTACTGTCTAGTAGAGCTAAATGAGATCCTCCAAAGGGAAGATGTATTTATGATTTCAAGAATATTTACATGATTAGTAAAGTAGCACACAGTTAAAAAAAACATGTTGATGTACCTTCATTTTGTAGTCTATTGACTGTTAAATCCTCTGTTGGACGTGGTATACTACGTGCGTAAGGAGGATCTCTGCGTGAGCTGAATGTAAAGATCACATAACGTATAACCATATTATACAGATGACTTAGACATTTTAAGGCACTGTATATGTTGAAATTAGTGTTTCTGTAAAGCAAAAAACTCAGATGAGGCCCAGCCAAACCTATGGAAAACTACATGACAAAGGTATTTCCTCACGTGGTGTAATAGCACATCTTGTAGTTGTTTTCAAATGAATAAAACTGTTTCTAAAAGTGTTAAAAATATGAAATTACATTATAAATGCGTTAAGCAAAGTTCTCTGGGCCGAAGCTGACCCTTCCGCATCAAGGTTAGAGCTAGGGTAAAGTTGTCATTCTTAATATAATAATACTCTTAAGTGATAGAGTTTTGCAGCAACTCAACAGTTGTTCACATTTCGTTCGCATTAGAGAATTCCACCTTTGCCCCAAAGTTTAAAGTACACCTAGGATGGGACGCCACTAGGGTATTAGGGACATGACAGTCCAAAAGATCATGATGTCTTGTGAATATTGTGATACTCTCGTAGTTTGCCCAGAGAAGAGAACATTTGACAACCTTTAATGTCTTAGATTGCAGGAAAAACACTCCAAAAGCATTATTCTATTATAGTTGTGTTGCAATCAAGCGTGTAGTGGAAAGGTCGCCAGATTTCACAAATCTACTACTGCAGTTTAGTAAAAGTGTTTTCGATTGAAAAATACAATCATGCGTTTTCTGAGAAAGCTTAGTTAATGCTTTGTACGTGTAACTCATGTCAGATATTTTGGACTCTCGTGTGCTCTGATTTTTTTAACTATTCGATGATTCTTTCGCAAGCGCAAAGAACAAGTAAACTGAAGAAGCTCGTCCTTACTTTAAAAACCTGTTTGCATAGAATGACAAAGTTTACTATAACCAAATGGCATTTGATGAGAACATAAATATAACACATTCATTACTTTTAACAATAGCTTTAAAAGGCTTAACGGCAGATTGCTGTGATTGCGCAGGTAACCTTGTTGGTTAAAACAAGGTGCAAAGAAATTAGGGTAGTAGAGAGCTTTGGCACCCAAGAGACACATACATACAATACTCTACAGGAATGTTTATAAAGGAACGATCTATGATAAGCATCCGTAATTCTAGCCCCAAATTATCTTTAGAGATATTTTAATTATGCTTCACTTCATTTAAATTCACAAAGTCATTTCATTAAAATCCTTACAGTTTGTTTTGCTTGTCGCTTTTCTCTTTGTGTCCTAAGCCTATTTTGTTTGTTTAGAAGGATGTATTTGGTTTCACGCCTACCCTCTAGATTAGACCAGCTTTACTAGATGACTAAGGGAACAATTCCGTCCTGTAAAATAACAAATGCATGCAAGCTGCGGGATTACAAGTTTCCCTAGACAATGTTTAACCCATTTCTTTTATCACCAATAGACGTACTAAAATAACGTCTGCGGTAAAAGGGTAGAACGTGCTTAATGAGTGCATCCCTTAACATAATGAGTGCGCCTGGAGCAGTGGCTTCAAGTAAATAGCTCAAAATACAGCTTGTCATAAAAACTTGTTTTTTAGCATTTCTGTGAGTGATCCGTTATTTTAACAATTAAAGATCCAGGAGCACCATGGAGGAGTTTGAGAATCACTGGTCCACAGGGTGACTATTATTTTCTTGCAAATGGTACAGCAAACCTTTGTTGTATTTTTACTACCCCAATGGAAACATGTTACGGTCAAAGTAAACTGGAATATCCAAATGTATCACATTTCGGTTACACAAAATTCATTCTAAAATATCGAAACGGAAAACACCCTTTCATACACTTGTCCTGGTATCTCTCTGGAAAGTTATGAATATTCAGTTCCTTTGTTCAGGTCAAATTGGTATTTAATGAAAGTTTACTGGTACTTATAATTTATTCACATGCTGTTGTATTGCATTTTGGTGTTAAACTTAGTCATCTATCTTTACCTAGATTAATTCTGCATAAATATTAGTAAGTCCCGTGTTTGCAGGCTAAGAATTACTTTCATTACTGCTTGATTTCATGTTCAGCAAATATATAGTTTCTGTCCAGGAATTGTTTTTGGTCTAGTTGGAGGAGCCCAGTGCTCCTCCCACCGGTCGCGGAGTGATTTGACTTCTTGGTTTGCTTTGGCAAATAAAGTCATTTACTTTGGTAACCTAAGCAGCTTGTGTCTGTGTCTTCTCTCTACCTGATCACGTTACAATATATATTGTATTTCTCCTTAAATTACCTAACAGAGTTGTGTACAAATTATTCAGTACCAAATATTTTACTCTCAAAGGGATAACCTTAAGATATTTCTAAAATGTATCGAAAGAAGTCTTGTCAACTTAATTTACGTTGACTTCATTTAAATGTTTATTCCCTTGAAGTGTCTTTTTTTCTAGAATCTGGGAGGAGAATGAGTCTCCCACTTGCATATTTATGATGTAGAAAATACTGCTTTTAAATCACAGTCTCGTTTTGTCGCCGTAGGCACTCATGTCTTATTACAAGAAATAGGCACCGTCTATCAGTACATCAACTAAACATTAATTACTTACATGACAAGAAAGATTCTTTTCCCTGCAAATGTAAAAAAGTACATCATGAGATCACCTTAAAAGTCATTTTCTTCATTATAGGTAAGTTAGTTTCTTTATTTTTTGACCCCTAAAATATCTCTGAGAGTTGGGGTCACAATTGTAGTAATAATTGACATAAATGATGCAAATTATCTTCAGTTTGGGATATTATGGATCAGACAACTTAATGCTATTAAATCCTTGATATGTATACTTTCCTTTGCAACAGATGAAGACCATGACTGCTACAACGACGACAGTTGGTACAACAATCTTTGGCAAAACAATCTTTGCAAGTACATTTTGTGATGAAGAATCGTCTGCAATGAAAACAATCTTTGATTTTCTTGAGTAGTCCTTTTCAAAACTATTGCAAAAGATTTACTCTAACTCTATATTTAAAAATTCAAAATTTTTATGGTATTGCAGAAACTGTACGAACTGTTGACTTATGTTTGACTCAGTAGTTATAACTCACTCAATTATCGAACACAATTTTGAAAGATATCAGTATTTGTAACATGTTTTGTATTTGCAGCTTTCTATTAATGAATAAATACTTACCCACTTGAATCCCTAACAAATAACTCATTGTTTGAATTTCACTTTCTCCGGCACTGAGGCACGTGATAAGACCTTTGCCCCCTTTGAACTGAAAAACACTTCTTTGCTTAGAGTCATACAACTCATGAGAGGAAGTGTTATTTGAAATGATCAGTTTTCCGTATTCCACGATGATCACTCCTCTATTTACACTCCATGATATCGATACCTTTGGCCGTGCTCCTACAGCATTACATTCAAGGAAAAACAAGTCGCCTTTCCCAAGCGAAAGATCTCGGGTGACGTTTATTCCTTCTCTTGTAATAAACACTGCAGGACGAACTAGAAAGACATGTGGTCATGACGTATGAAGTGTCACAGCCGAAACTGACTAAGTTACAACCCTTAAAAAATTAATGTTCAGAAAGTTTTCACATTTAACGTAATCGGTAACCAAGGATGACTAGACATTTTAACACTGTGCACAATAACACTTAGAAATGAACTTAAATGCAATTGATATGATTGAAACAATATTTATTTGAAAATTACCAACATATATTACTGCGTACTTTATCATATACACACAATTAACTAAAACTGAAACAGCAAAGGCCAAGATTTGTATTGGATTCATTCATACCATACATGTTGATGTTCGCTTTTGCCACAGTTTTCACTTTCTGTGAGTCCAGAATGTGCTGGCAAAGAATCATGGAAGTGTCAATTGAAGGATATACAATGGTTTCAACTTTAGTTAAATTTGTTGACCTCTTTAGTTGGAACAAAGTTGTATTGGGCGACATTTTGGAAGATCCTTCCACCATGATAAGCATGTGCATTGTTCCACAGAGGAAAGATGGTTTGCAAGTAACAACAAATCGTTCTCCCAGTAGTGCGTCGTATTCTGAATGTACTAGGCGCCCATTGATGTTTAAGGAAAAACTTGGTTCCACTTAAGACATGAAATGAGACCAATGTAATTTTAGTTTTTTTGGAAATATCTTCCTGTTGTGTCGAAAGGCTTGAGACGGTAAAATTCTTTTAATGAACAATAACACTGTCGATAATGAACCTGAGCTTATCGGAGGGCTACATAGTTGTCTTTGTAATGTGTTGTATGCTACTTTTGATTAAAAACAGTTGATTTTAAGTACCCATCACATACATTTTAAAACACAGAACACGTTGAAATGGTCATGGCAATTAGTAGCTCCTTCACATTTTATCCTTAGCTATAGCGTTTTGAAAATTTAGAAACATTAAAATTACACTAGAACATTTTACAGTTACTTTAACTTTGCTTACCGTGTACCGAAGCCATTGCCGAAATGATAAACGGTCCAACAGTTAGAAGTCCCGAACTTATGCAGGATATGTTTTTATACTCAGTTGATGCAACATACACAAAAGAGCTAAAAACGTCAAATGTTCCATTATTATGTACCAAGGATCTAGTAGAAAAGTTGGTGTAAAGAACAATACCGTTCACTTTCCAAGTTAAATGAACAGCTGGTTTGCCGCCCTTTGCTACACAAGTAAGCATATGCTCACTGCCAGAGGAAGTGCTGAAATTTCCACCAATATCTTTGTCATCCATCGTCAATTTCATCCTTGGAGGAACTGAAACGCATCACATACTGTTGATATTTTATTATGAAACTGTAAGATTATCAGACTAGGAATAATTTCATTTCATAATTCTTTAAATTATGCTTGATTAGAACTCTCTTTGAATTAAAATAAAAATTGAACTTTTTGCTGTAAAACGTAGGGATTCGCTGGTTTACAAACATTTTTGAAGTAGCATATGAATTTTTGTGATAGTAAGCTCGTAGGTTGTAAAGATATTTGATATTCACATAAAAAGAGCATAGAAAATAATCACGAGCAATAAAAAACTATGGTCCAGGACTAACATTTTTTAATATATCGAACGTTCTAGAATGTAATAACTTTATTGAAACTTGTAACATGGACAAAAATTATCCTTCCTGGAAGCGCGATTGAAATCTCAGTATTATTGACAAAAATAAAATAGACTAAAAAACTTTGAAGGTACTTTTCATATGTTTTTCATGTGACCTAAAAACATATACTTAGTTTTATTAAACATCACTTAGTAAAATATTTTAAGCACAAATAATATTCAAAAACTAAATATTGGGGCAACGTACCTTCAATTACTATAATGTAACAAACAACGGACTCGCCATTTTCTTTACATTGATATGTTCCTTCGTCAGAGAGTCGTACGTTTGAAAAATGTAAACTGTAGGTTACTGGATGTAACCAGTAGTTCTTTTGTAGATCATTATGAAGATCACTGAGACCATAAAACAAGAAGTTTCTTTCGTCTTTAATCCATGTCCCACTGTTAATTTGAGATATGTTGCAACAGAGTTCTGTTGAAGTGCAAACTTCAACAACCAATGTGACCGTGTCGTTGCATAGGCGGACAGGAAAAACTATATGTAAGGAACACAGTAGGTCACAATTCCTAAGTGATATGATTTTACTGTATTTATAATTTTTCTTATTCTCAAGGAGAAAAGAAGAGGAAAATATGTCTACAGTAGGCTTGAAATAACTAATTTCTTGGCAGAGCTTGATTCAGAAATAGCGAGTCAACCTAACACAAAACACGCATTCAAGATAAAATGATAACTACTTAGCTGCTTCATAAAAAAGTACACAGTAAGCCCACTAATTTAAACAAATTTTAATGTTAAACACAATGTAATTTATCAAATGTTTATCTGAAGGAAGCAATGTAGCCAGGTTACAAATAAACGCAATCATTTTCTACATGTTGTCCCAGAGAATTAAATGCAAATGTTGTGTCCTTAATAAAGTTATAACTTACCATTGTAATAAGATGAAATATATAACACTGTATATAGTACAAGTTTCGACATAACGTTGCTTATTGAAATACTGATTCTGTTCCCACGAGCAGGGAACGCAACCTGACTAGTCAAATAACTCATATACCTATGACTGTTGTTTGTATGACAAAAAGTATTCCATGAAATCAGAAAATGGCTTGAGATACTTTAACGCTTGCACTTTCCATTGATTATGTGACCATTGATTACGTGGACAATTATATGCTAGAATATGTAGTAATTATAAAAAGCTACGAATGCAGCGAATATGAAAGTGCGTAAAGAGAAGGTTTGCTTTTGTTAGCTAATCACAATAATATTTCACGACAGCTATTCTTCCA
This sequence comes from Holothuria glaberrima, assembly GCA_009936505.3. Taxonomy (NCBI): domain Eukaryota; kingdom Metazoa; phylum Echinodermata; class Holothuroidea; order Aspidochirotida; family Holothuriidae; genus Holothuria; species Holothuria glaberrima. The sequence continues at coordinate 15,118 of WURT03054735.1, forward strand.
CTTTAGTCCAGCGAAAAAAAGACAAGAATTTCGACATTAATTACAGTATTATGTAACCTTTCAGATTCATAAGGTTACAACAACGAACTTTGATATACTTAAAGAATAACTAATATTCCTCTTAAATAGCGAACAGCCAGTGGAAGCTTTTACATGTTTGTAAATCTTTTATGAAACTATAGAATACGGACTAAATTTTCGTAATTTACTGGACATTCAGATGCTTTTGCTAGCTCCAAGTCTGGTTAAGACTATATATTGGAACACTTGACAACAGCAAAAACAACTTATTTAAGTTCTACAAGGTTTTTTGCCTGCTTAACAGGGTTGACGTATGTATAAATATATATATATATATACATATATTTACATACATATATTTAATGTAAGTATATATATATATATAAATATACCAAACGCGTATTTGTTTTGGACCTCTACCTACTATAGACTGTTATATAAAGGATGCCCTACAACCACCTAATCCCCACTTTGTGCATTTGTTTATCTCCATGTATTATATCTTACTATTTTACAGGTTTTTGTTCCACTGTACGATATGTAAGTTATGATATTTAACACACAGAATGGCATTGTCTGCGAAGAAGAATGCATAAGTGCAATAATACCGTAGACACAAAATGACAGCACCCACAGCATTTAAAAACTGGCTCCTGAGAAATATGGACATTTTATGGAAGAAGGACAATAGCGAAAACCTGTGCAATAATTGCTCTAAGACTTATATTATAAAGGCCTTCGATCTTATTTGACTTGAAATAGGAAAGTGAAAGAAACGCCAACAGGCGCCGAAAGTTGTAATTGCAAAATTTTTCCTATATTACTCTCATTTGTCACGTGCTTTTAAGAACAGGGGCGACAAGTAACACTGTTATCATAAAGTTATTTATCAGCAGTTCGGGGATTTCCCCTTTTAGGAAATCTAGTTTTTTCCTATCAGGAGAAAACTTTGTGATGGATGTGCATTGCCAATTCCCCAATGTACTTGTGTGAACTGTCAGTGGCGAATTGGTTTTGGATCCCCCTTGCACCTTTGTTTATGTAATAGAATTAATGTACCTTACATTCGATGTGTGTACTCAGGGAGCTGTTAGAGATGTGTACTGTAATAGCTACTGAAACGTCATGTCATAGTGGGTGGCTCAAAAAAAATGTTCTTGAGAGATCTTTGTTCTTGCTTTTTTGTACAGCTAGCAAGCCTATACGAGCGATAAATTAGCTTTCACCTATTTGGGAAAATTTTGACTGTCCCCCAAACAGTAGAGTCCCCCGGAATGATCACGTTCTGCAAATAAATGTGAATAACAACATGTTTGCACAAAGAGCGTGTATTCATATTGGAAGAAAGAAACCTTTGTACCGTGGTAGTCACCTATTGTCGTATATAGAAATGACACTGTCGAGGTGAGACAAATACACACCATTTCTAAGCGATCAAAGTAGTTCCTCGGATTCGTTACAGTTTGGAAGAAGTTAGTCATAATTAGAAGATAAAAACCATAAACGTTTGGTAAGTTAATAGAAAATTTATTTTATCTTTTTTTTTGTAGTCCAAAACGTTAGCTGTTAATAAGCTTATCTACACATTTTTTTTCTAAAAATTCACAACATATTGAAATAGCTATTTTGAAGAAAATGTGGCCGATTTGGATACATTTACAACTATCATCTTACAATGGAGTCGTTTTTGCGCTGGTAACTTTGTTTAGCATTTGGGAAAAGCCTTTCATCTTTATTGTAACCCTGGGCTTTGTCCAAGTTCCAATAAAGGGACCGTTAAAACGATACAATATCTTGCACTCAATAAGGGTAACTATAAGTAAGCCTCCGCCATAACGACATATGCAATTAGCTCGTACACTTTGCGCGGAATCACGATTGTTGCATTTGTTCATATCAAGCCAGTTAATTATTAGTTTCGTTTTCTACAGAATAAAGATGAACTTTAGTCATACTGCAAAGAGACCTTTGAAGATCAAGAGTGTAATTGTTCGGTATTATACGAATGTAAACAAATACACCAACGCATAGCTCTCTATGGTTGAAGTTCATGATACGGATTTAATAGCTGCAAAACCAAATTGAAGAGAGTATCATGCTGAATTGAATACGCTAAAAATGGTAATTTCCAGTCTCAGATTACTATTGTTTGAGTGTGGTATATCAAATCTCTAGCTCTGGGGGTTTCAGTCTTCAAGACCAATACCCCTGGTAATTCTATAATTCTATTCAAAAAGCCTAAGCAACAAATTAGCACATGATTAACTAAACAAGATTTTGTACGGACTCCACTGTTCTAGTTTGCTGTTACAGCTGTTCGGCTACGCATCAAGTGTCCTTATTTCGTGTTCTGTTGCTCTTTGTAGCAGAAATTGTAGCTTTTTCAGAGAGTGGCGTAAAACTGATTCTGCCACGTCACTCACTAAAACACACTATCAGGTGTTAAATTAAGGCAGTGTCCTAGAGTGTCCTGGAAGGGTTGAGGTCACAGACGAGATCAAACAAGATATTCCTGCTGATAACATTTTACAGAATAATTTTATCATGTTAAACGTTTTGATAGGCTAAAACCAAACACCACTTGAAAAATAAAATATGTGATGAATTCCAACCTCCCTAGAATTTATTATTGACAGTAGCGGAGTGGTTTTAGCGTCCTGCAAATTATTACAGGTGGCTAACTGTTCGAGCCCACCTTAATATTTAAATTCAATATTTGTGTCAAGAGATCTTCATTTTTTTATTTCCAGAAACATGCAAATTTTTCTGAAGGAGGCTTCTCTTTTTCTTATACTAGCTGTGTCCAACGTTTTTGGTACGTTTTTATACATATTTATCGAAGCAATATCTAAACCTTGCGGATTTTTACTATACACAACTAATAAAACGTCTTCTGAATCAGCAATCCAGAACTGGGGTTCCCCTTTATACCAAAATAACGGAAGTTTTCTTCACGAGTATTTTGCCAGTGAAAAACACTAACAAATACAAAGTTGGAGGAAACATGTCAAGTTCTCTTTACAAAAGTTATGTGAAATGATGATACTGTTTTTAATGATACTATAATAATTTCATTTGAGATAGCTGAACTGATGCCTCTTTCACACATAAGTTTCAGGAGGGGTCGTTAGAACGGTTCATTACCTAGCGTTTCTGAATTGACGTGATGCACAAAACGTAGGTCTGGTCTCTCCAAACGTGTGGCATACAACAAGAGAACACACATAATCACATGTGGCAGGGTATATGAAATTGCATAAGGAAAAAAAGTGTGGTCATGAGTGGTTACACAGGTAGTATTCAAACCAATATGGCACACAGGACGACGATTTTGTGACATAATCAAATATCATCTGTCATGAGCCTAGAGCAATATAATATAAAAAAAAACTACCACAATACGTTTACATTGACTTCTATGGTTGTTTAATAATTAGCTAGGTTCCAAGAGGTCTAAATGTTACTTATCATGGTTTTAGGGAACAAAGACTTTCCAGGTCGACTGGAATATAATATGTTAAATTTCATTTATTAAAGTGAGTAGGACTACAGACTTTTCAAAACGTTCTATGTTACTCATGTACAGGACAAGAATGGATCGGTTGCTACTCAACACAGTACGCAGAAATAGGAATCACCGGCTACATTCATTGTACCTTTCCAACTGCATTCAAAGCAGTATACTGGTACGATGACGTCACGAATCCTTCGGCAAATCCCTTTTAAGTTACACTCGAGGATATACAGAGTTGGGTAACTTAAATAACATAAAGAGCGGCTATGGATACGATTCGGGTGATTTCGATGTCATGTTAAATGGATCTTTAATTATTACAAAAGTTTCCTTGCAACATGAGAAGATGTTTAAGGCTTTGTGCATTGATAGCAGTGATATTGGTCGCACCTTTGTTGTCTCCTTGACAGTAACTGGTAAGTTAATGAAATAAGATTCTAGTTAACTGCCTGTAAAATAATGCTCCTTAAATATTGTCGGATGGAAAAGTAAAACACTAGGACCCACATCGTTCAGGAAGTGTTGGACAAAACATCTAGGCGTTTAACCTGATTCACTTACGTTCACGACGGGTACCATGATGATTATTAAATAATTGAAAGCGTCGGATCAACACATTCCGAAAGAAGAATAACACATTTTGTTGAAAACAGCTTCCACTGCTGTAATGTTGAAAGGCATATATAACTCTGCCAAAATACTAGAAAGGGGTAACAGTGTAACCGTGTACTGTCTTCATCATTTAAAAATATGACTTTTCAATTCCCTTTTATTAACAAAAGGAATTTGAACCAATATTAGTTTGGAAAGGCTGGACTAAACAGACATTGTTCGTAATGCAACTAGTTGAGCACACTACCTGTGTTATATGTAGCATTACATGCAGTGACGATTAATATCTGTAACTGATGGTCATAAAGCCAAGTACATCGCACTTGCAAGGTAGATAGTTAAGAATGTATTTAAGATACAGTTATAAGAGAATAGCCTCGGCGACGACTTCAATTGCGTTTCTTTAAGCACAAAACGGCCAGTGGGATACTAAAAGAAAGTATCAAGCCCTTCAGTTTAAGTTTCATGTACTAAATAAACTTACTTTACACGACTGTTTCTTAAAATCTTTCTTAAGTGTTTCACAAGTAAGAATTGAAATATATTTTGTTTGCAGTCTCACCATCGCAAGGCATCCCTGTTGTTCAATCGTGTGAAGTAGGCGAACAAGTATGTGTAATACATGCAAATTCCAGTCAAGACCTCATCTGTTGGTTTGATGGCGCTCGCCCACCAGTAGAATTAGAATGGAAAAACCGTTTTCCTGAGGAGGATGTAACACTGGAATCAGAAAAATATATTAACAATGAAACCGTGACATTCAGTACTAAAGCAGTTCTTGATGGGTCAAATGTGGGAGGAAATCTTCTGCTTTTTCTTGTTTGCAAAGCGGAATATTTCGTCTCAAAATGGTCTTCTGAAGTAGAAGTCCTGGTAGATCTATCACGAAGGAAATCGTTTTATGAAAACGAGCCAAGCGTGATATATAGTGAGGTTAATGGACAAATCAAGATTCCGTTACCTTCAGAGCTTTCGCGTCGGAGCATTCTTCTTTGGAAAATGGGAAATCATGAAAGTAAAAAAACAATCGCTTTTTCAGTCTTTGGGAAAACACAAGTTATGAAGGGATATGAGAGGACTTACAGTATAAGTCCAGCAGGTGAATTGTTAATTACATCTGTTACCCTGAGTCACGAAGGTCTATATACAGTTATTTACAGCGATGAAATTGAAGACATTGTTGCTGTAGTAAACCTTGTAGTTTTGGGTAAGTGTTAAACCTCCTCAGATAACGATGGTTTCTTTTTCTCCTTTATACAAGTTTACAATATGTCCTTACAATATGTCCTTAATTTCCCCAAACTCTTTACAACTCTTTGTTTCTTTATACAAGTTTACAATATGTCCTTAATTTCCCCAAACTCTTTACACCTCTTTGTTTCTTTAAAACAAAGATCAAGGATAATTAAAAACTTTAGTTCAAAAGTACCACGCTATTATACGTTTCTAGATTTTGATAATTCAGCCTAGCTGTTCCTCATTTAATAAAATTACTGCGTGCAAAGCAATGAGACTTGGCAATAATGAAGTTCAGGATTCGAATCCCGTGCTTCTTCGTGCTTTACTCTCAATTACTTGTTCAAAAAGTTCTTAAGTTCAATGTTTTTTTTTTTTTATTTTTTTTATTTATTTATTTTTTTTACAGTTCATCCATCACCACCGCATCTCGTTGTCTCCGGTTGTGCCAGAGATAGCGAATGCTTTATAGAGGGACAATCAGGTTCTTTAACATGCAGTGTGTACAACGTGAGACCAATGGTGACACTTGAATGGTCAACTAGGAGTAGTTATATTCGTTTTTCTCCATCAAAACATAAGTCCGAGGAGCTGAATGGTTTATTTGATATATCGGAAACAGTAATGTACGACTTGTCTGATGAGAGTTTATGTAAAGAATACGTCGAAGTGGTTTGCAAAGCTTTTGGTCCACCTGCGGCGATATTTCAGTCTTCAACTACTTTACAAATAAGACCAGGTATCAAATTATAATGAAAAGGACAAAGGTCTTTTTTTTGTTTACAATCAAAAACTTTTCAAAGTTTATTCGTCATAAATAATTCACTACTGTCTGTTTAAGAAACAGTTCATTCAAAATAGATTTACACATAATTTTATTTTGCTGGAAAATTGCAAGGAATAGCAACACTCCTTATCATAAGAGAGAAATACATACACTGGGTGAAATCCTTGTTATATAACGTAATATTATCTTAAATTATAAATGTTATTTTCATACCTGTAAAACGTAGTACTATTTTGTTCTTACCATAGATCTTGCCAACTGTTCCCAAGAGTCCGTACCATCTTTAAAATCGTCCAGTACAGCTGTAGTCACCATTGTTGTCGTATTCATTGCTTTTGCAATATCTATGGTGGTCATTATTGCTGTTTTTTATTTCCATCGCCATCGTAAAAGTAAGAATATCTACAAAGGAATTTCTCATCGAAAACACTAAAAGCTTCTATCAGCAAAACATCCTACAGATATATTTAACATATCGTTTACTCTCAAGATCTGTTCTACCTAATTACTGCCCCTATTTAAGAAAAGGCGTAGTTAAACATAAATGATATATATATATATATACATATGTATATATATATATATATATTGAAACGTTATGACTAGGATAGGACAAGACAGTTTTATGGCAATGTTTCGTGAGGGCCCAGTTTAGTAGGTCCTCACTCTTTAGAAGCCTGATGTAGAATGGCGTCAATAAAGATTTAGCGTTTGTTTGTACGTGCACGTTTTCGAACCGTAATGTGGATGTCGTGTTCATATTTGAAAACTGGCACGACCAATCCGAGCGAATGAAGATACATTACCTATTGGAATAACTACACAGCTGTGCCTACAAGAGCTTATGAGTTCATTTCGTTTGTTTAAAGTGGCTAAGGTAGCTCTCTAATCTTAGGAGGCTAATTGCTCCCGTCCAATAACCGATCTCTGACCAGGCCACCAAGGGCAATAAAAGTGGCAACAAGCAACGGTGCCAAATCTGCTAACATATCAACACGGGAGAGTGCGTCACAATTCCTACCGTAAAATTTCAGTTCAATCCCCACCCCCCCCCATCGTAATTGCGATTCGAATAACCTCCTCTATATATTTCATTGAAATCTCTGTAAACAAGGGCCTCTGTGTTGGTGAAAGCAGGACTTCCTTCCGTCTTGTGTTCAACAACCACAAACTATTCGAGACAATGATATTGGATTCCCAGTAGCGGAACGCTTTAATCTTCCTGGTCATGCCCTTGATAATCTAAAAGTAACGCTCATAGCTAGCAACTTTTTTTGCACAGAAACCCGTATGCGTACAGAACTTATTATAATTAGATTAGATTAGATTATGATAATTAGACTTAATTCACACCTCACTGGACTTAACAAAGACCTCTGCCTTCTTAATCAATACACCTATTGTCAAATACTGTAATCCTGTTGTGTCTGTTTGGGAAGTCTTTACATTGTTACATGTTACACTCTTGACTTTGCTGTAAGATTTCCCCGAAGAAGGCTTCAGGGGGACCAAAATTTCGTAAATAAAATCGCAGATTTTGTACTCCTCTAATCAAGAGGTAATGCTTTTTAATGCATTTGTTCTAATTTTTTATTTTAATCTTGTCGCATACTTGAAACTTACTTATTTATATATATATATATATATATAAGGTTATTTTTTTAACTGAGTTCAAGAAAAAAAGACCCCTAAATGGAAATGTAATCGGGAGATCCAATCTGATAAATTCACAGCTAAACAAGGGAGTCTCGAATCAGAAAGTGGACGAGCAAGTGAAGAAGCACAGCCACTAACAGAAGTATGTTAAAGTTAATGATTTTTTATTTGGATCTACATTGTTGCTTTTATACTATATATGGAGTAGAAAGGTACCGGTACGTTAATTTCCATTCTTAAGTAACTTGTCTTGTATTACAAAGATTTTAATTACAGTAGAAAAATTATCTGCGGTTAACATTACTAATGTTTTTTCTGCATGTAATCCACACTTATAAAACTACTTACTTTTGGGACAATAACAATAACAATAACTTTATCTTGGGATAAAGGTGTGTACATGAGTAAATATCGTCAATGTCATCTTTAAAATATTTAATGGCTAACAATCTTTCCCCGACACAACGTCATGTTAACCCTTACGTCTTTTAATGTGTATCCATCTTAATCTCTTTCTAGAATATCAGCAAAGAAAGAAAAGAAATAAAAGGTAATTTTGTTATCGAGTTGTAACATTTGAAACCCCCCCCCCCACCACATTTGGCTTTATGGTACTGTACTGTATACTGGTGATTCTGTTTCAAAAAAATAGGCAAACAGAATCTAGTTTAGACATATATGATAAAATAAAGGTGAGACATACTCCATTCCGAAGGCATATTGGTATTTGAAAACCAAATGCTGCTTTAAAACTGTTATTTACTTTCATATTGCACTCTGTTTTTTTTTTTTTTTTTCATTTATTTTCTGGTGAATTTAAGTTCGCTTATTTCGGAATTTTACAAAATACAAAAAAACTTTAACAGACCCATTACAATATTTTACATTTTGCATCAGATGTAGATTTTTGATTAAGTTGTAAATATCATTTTAGTAAATGTAATTTTATACAGTGTTTTCAATGTAAAACCACATTTATACTTACTATTTTCATCATTTTTGTCCAAGCAGACATGAAAGAGAGGCTTATCAAGGAGCTTAGAAACAATTATGCTGGTAAATTTGATGACGAAGACATCTATGTGCGAAGGAAGTTGTCGTTAATAAAAACACGCAAACACCCTGGTGGAGAGTTAGTTGTGTCATCCAGCCTATTGAAGTCCTATCATTGTATCTTCAAGGACACCCCCTTGGAATATAAAAATCGGATTTTCATAGAAGGTGGCATCGGTTACGGGAAGACATTGTTCGCATTCCACATGGCTCGGGAATGGTGCAGGGGAGCCGAAGGGTCACCACTTTGTGATATTGATATTTTTATTTTGATATCATTAAAGGGTGTAGACGACACAACGTCAATTTACGATTCTATAACTCAACAGCTTCTTTCTGAGAGATGTGGTCTCAAAGGAAAAGACGTAAAAGCTATTTTAGATCAAGAAGAGAAATTTGTTCTTGTTCTTGATCACTATCATGAATACTACGAACGAAAAAGACTTAATGCCAAAGATGGAAAAGAAGGAAAAGATTTGCCTTTAAAAGAAACATTTGTTGATAAAATAATTTCTTCAAAAATGCTGCAAAATGCAAAGGTAATAGTACTTAGTTTGTCCAGTCCTACAGTAGAAGAAAATATCTATGGGAAAGGTCCAACAGTTGTGCAAATAGAAAAATTCACACCCGACCAAGTGGACGAGTATTTAAATCATGTGTTTGAAAACGAACATAAAAAACATGAACGTTTTAAGAAGCAAGTAAGTCAAAACAGAGAAATCTCTGAACTTTGCGATATTCCACTATTTTTGAAAATGATTTCTGTGTCCTACAAGAATTCAAAAGGTGAACAACTGAGGTTTAACAAAATAAGTAATTTCTTTGAAGACTGGTTTAAATTAAAACACAAACGAATTGTTGGAATCGATAGTTTTGATGTGTCAGAATGGAAAGAAATCGCCAAAATTGCAATTGAAGGGATTATGAATCGACAGACAGTGTGGACAAAGAAAGAGTTTATTTCCAGGTCAGGAAAAGACTGCTTCAAAATGTTTGAAACAATGGGAGTAATCGTAGAAACTAAATTTCATGTTGACAGTACAGCACATAAAGACACAAATCAACAAAGCAAACAGGAAAATAATAATGTTAAATTCATACATACTATTTATCAACAGTTTATTGGGGCACACTACTTAGCATTTTATGCTGAAGCTAATCAATTTGAAGAGTATCTGAGTTTTATTACACTTCCAAAAAATCTTCAGTTAGTAGTCTTTGCTTGTGGTCTAAACAATAAGAAAGTAATTGATGTTGTAAAGTTTTTCCTGAAGGAGGGCAACACCTTAGAATTGCGTCGTGAAAACTTAATATACAGTTGTTTTTACGAAGTTGAAAATCTAGATGACGATGAGATGAAAGGAGTCCTGGAGTCTGTTTTGAAGAGATCTTATGGGATTGTCTTTAGGGAAGATGACACCAACAGCATCAGACTTGGAAAAGTTTCTTCTGTAGAGGCCATTAATGATCATAAGGTACGATACTTCATACACTGATTTAACTTTCGGAAGTGTTTCTTACTGGGCAGGATTGTCGTTCCGGTATCTATTAAAATGGGAGTTGTCAATGATTACACTTAAAGAACATTTCAAACCGATTTAAAGTTTAGAGTAATAGTGATATCTTTATTGTCTTCAGAAATACACTTTCGATAGTCAGTTTTTTAGGAAGAAGAATTGGATCGGTGGCAGGAACTGTTTCTGCTGCATAAAAATGAGATTTTTAGGTTGCAATATTACACTGGAAAATGACCTTAAAAAGTTATTGTTTCAATAACAAGTTGCCTGATATATTACGGTAAACGGATTTATTGATTTTCTGAACAGCCAACGTACGCTAAAAAGAGAACATTAAGATTTGATTTAACAAATGTGGGTATTTTACGATTGCAGATAGAAGTACCTTCTATCACGTTCATGAATGCTGCGAAGAACATCACAGAAGATAACATTACACTACTCGATTGCGATGGGAAAATCAATACCACAACACGTGTTAGGGCGTATGTTATAAAGGATGAACATGGAAATATTCAAGCTGAGGATATTATGAAATTGGCACGAGCTGCACGTTGTTTAGAAACTATAGTGTGAGTGAGTTAAATATTGACAGTTCTTTGTTAAATATGAAGTGTATTATACTCCTTTTATGAATTCCAAACTCGAGAATTATACTTTTGTATGGTTTAATTATTTTTTCCGTTTATGTGTAAAGGTTGCTAGAATCAAGTTAGTTTTCTTTGACAAAGGCAAGAAAATTTCTTTAGTTATATAACATTTTAAATTAAACAATAATAATACCCGCCGTTCTGACCAGCAAACTGCCTGGAAACGTCAAGAGAAATCATCAGTAAGGTACTAGTTCAAACTTTCCTTCCTTAAAGTAAATATAGAAACACGGTAATAAAACATTGGGTTTAAAAGCTCGAATACAATTTATTTATTTCAGCGTGACAAGTTGTTTCAGTCCAAGTGAAACTTTAACTACGAACCATTTCAAGCAAAAGCTACTTAAGGAAAAGCAACTGTGTGGTAAGATACTCGGGATTGCTATGAGAAACAGTTTACTTTCAATATAGCAGTTTCTAACCTCTCTCATCTGCAAGAAAGTTTTCATTTTGCTTTGAAATCTAACGTTAGTCCCCCATAATTTTACTTATGCTCATTCTTTACAAAGGACATAACGGTGTACTCACGATAAAGTATATACAACATGACAGTTAACTGAAACAACTAGAAATGTAAATTATTTACCAGGTCAATTTAGACAAACACAGGGCAAATGTAAGTGTTAACTTACGTAAACAGCCTTTCCTATCAATTTTCTCCCATGGACTGGCACATATTTACTTCTTCCATGGAATGATGCTCTCTAAATGTAAAAGGGTGGAAATCTACCAAGGGATTGACTACTGTAAACAGTGACTACTCTGTTTCAAATAACATTCCACTCTCCACTGAGTGGCACTTTTACTAAGTAAGAGTTAATTACCACTCCAAACAGAGCAGAATGTCAGTCGATTTCCACTCGATAAACGAGTGGTCACTGCAGGTAATCTTCGAGGAGGAAATTCCACTCTTTTAAAATAAGAGAGTGAACATTTCCTCACAGAGTTGGGATATAATTATAGCTATTTACGCTAAAAAAGTACCCCAGCATCAACTGTTCGTCGCACAACAGCAGCACAGTTATAGATACCAAAATTTATGCATATTTAATCACATATGTAAATGAGTTAACATGGCTAACGATAACTAAAATACCGCCGTTTTATTGTTTGGAGTTTAACGTAACATTGTAATTAGAAGTTTAATTTACAGTAGGCAACCGTTTTCTTGATCAGAATAAGTTGGTTTGCTCAGTGGCGGAGCTAGAAATTACATTCAGAAGGGGTAAAAATGACCTGTAGGGGCGCTTTGAAGTAGGTAAATACCCTGTGCCTCAACACGATGTTAGTCATGAAGTTTCAACCTTTTCCTTTAGAGTTCCTCACCTAGTAGAAAACTGTTTTCCCATTCCACCTCCCCAAGTATTTCTACTTAAAACTTTTTAAATTTTATATCCCTTCCTTTCACATACTAGTAAAATGGCGGGGTCATAAGTACCTTAATGCTCATATTTTTGTCAGTCTAGGTTCAAGGTTTTGTGTAAAAGGGACTACCTTTGTGGGAATAAAGATAAATTATGGGAGAACAAAAAATTCATGAAATCGTATATCATTATGTGACCCCTTTGTAATAGCCAGTAATTAAGTTTATTACAGGAAATGGCTAAGCCGTAAGGTCCGCCTGTCCCTCTAGAGTACCTTCTTTGTAAGATGGATGGAAGTATACTTTATTAGATGCGGTTTCCTGGCATTTGAGAATCACGAGTGTACATAAAAAAAATTTCATGTCATTATCATGCAGTGTCAGATGACCACTCTATATTAACGGAGTAAGCAATCCGGTTATTATGTCCATTTACCCTTGAAAATAGTCTCCTGAGGGAAAGCAAAAGAAAGCCGCTCATCAGATATGGGTCCAGCACATTCCCACTAGGACAACAGTTTCATTTCATTTTAACCAGAGGGTTCATTTGAATGATTTTGGAAACAGTTTGTGGGATCTGCATAGTAGACTATTTTTATTGTTCATGTTGAAAATTATCCCGGGAACAGGGCTTTGCATATTATTTTTGCGCCCTCCTCAATAGCTTTCAACGTACTACGGGGTCACTCCGTGTATTCTGTAAGCTGATTATCACGTCCGGCTTGGAAGCAATAAACTAAGGAAAGCTCTACCATACATTAGTGCGAATATAGTGTGTAGACCAGTAGACTAAACCTACATCCTATAACAGAAGATGACCCTTCTCATCGGAATATAGTGCAGATAATACAGACAACGGCCGCTGTTTGCTTTCAATTGTCATCTGGTCCTAAACATTACTATGATATCATGTCATTTGGAAGAAATGACAGTAATGGTGCAAGAGTAACGTAAGGTAAAAATCTGAAAATGGCGCCGACAGGCGATTTGAGTCCGTCGGGGAACGCTACCGCCCCTGACTATATGGACGCTCCGCCACTGAGTTTGCTGTTAGAAAGTGATTTGTAAGCCCCGTATCCAAATTTAAGTGTAGGAACTATTGATAATATTGATAACGTTCATAGGTTATTGATGTGGTTTATGTCTGCTGTTTACAGTGAGGTCTTTTACTGCATAAACTATAATCCCGTCTTTGCTTGCCTTTTCACCCTGACATTGTAAAACATGGGTGTTGAAGTAGCTCAAATGCTGCAATGTTTGCATACATAGTAACGTAAAAGGTGTTGCATGCAACTGGCAGATGTTCAGCATTATAAAAAACGCAGTCTATCTTACTCCTTCATGTCAAAAGAAATTTGATATAGCCTTTTCAAGCCGTACTTAAAATATTCGTTTCGTTTTTAAGTCGTATGAAATCCATGGTTACGTCCGCATAAGACCTTTGGAAGATGAAATACACGTAATAAACCCATTAAGAAGTTGGAAGGTATTTGATTAACGTAGACGGCAACTCCTCTTATTGTTTAATAAGTAAGAGGTCAGTGTGTGGTTAGATCGTGACACCACAGGCAATTAGATTTTGAAGAATGTCAAGTCCAGCAACATTATGTCCCGTCCGCATTGGCTTACTCTGATATCCTTCGCAACTTTTTTTCGAAATATAAACGATAATCTGACTTTTTATCTTTTTTTTAAATTAATTTTTCATTGAAATTAAGTGTGAACAAGTTTCATTATCTTGATACAGAATAAGTATACCAAACTTTTTTATTTGCATTAAGGTGCAATTTCGTAAACACATACTAGAATAATTAATAACCAAGATCTTAGCAGAAATATCATATTTTTTCACAACTATGTGTTCCTACACTTGACACCAAGGGGTTTCTTCTATAAATTAGTAAGCCAGCCCTATTTGTCAATTATACTTCTCCGAGCTAATGAGTTTATTTTAGTATGTATGGTCAACTCTAAACGAATATTTATTTCAGTAACAAGTCAGTGGTTCAGTGTATCATGCGACAAAAAGTCTCGCAAAAAAGATGTATTACCGTCATGATTAAAAATATTAAAAATATCTATTTTAATTCCTTTTTTGACATTCATGTACGTAATAACGAAAATGCATGTTAAGATTGAAATCTAACATCAACATAATTTGCAAAGTTGGTACATTATCTTAGATATGTACTTATTTGCGAAGACAATGTGCTATTGTTTTGTAACACTCACATTCAATGTTGCAATCACTATTGTCATTTTTTTTTGTATTTCCTTTGCTAGTGACGTGGATTACCAACGTTATAACAGAAGACGGCGAGGTTATCATGACCAGTTATCCATCTTCAAAGCTCGGAAAATGGATTGTAAGGACGCAACTTTCATCCAAATTTTGTACAAACGTTTATGTAGACAGTCATTGTTTGATATGCTTTCATCTTCTCAAAATTGAACAATTCCCTACATATTTTCAGGTCAAATAATTTTCGTTTTTTTTCCTCAGAATTTTGAAAAGCTCTTGCTTACGGTAAGTAAGTTGAAATATGAAATTTTACCCGTCGCTATAGTTTTGGATGGGACAGTTCTTCTCTCTTTTATTTGTAAGAAAACAGAGTCATGTTTATTATAGGAAACGTTACACTGGAATTCTTGTCTTATCAGAATCGAAAGTAAAAACCTACCTTTGCGTTACGAACTTTGATGATTGAAAAATGTTGTCATTGAATTCCATTCTAAGCAAATGTACTCAGTGACTAAGGTAAACCTTAAAAAAGAGTATTGCAATAAAACGCGACGGCCTTCTTCAATCATCAAATTTTAACATTTTTTTATGTTACATGAAATTTGTAGCCGGAAGAAACAGAGGGAGCTCAAGTTTCAAGACACCAGTCGACCAGCAAGGACATTATGGGATTTATTCAATCCATTTTGAACGAATTGAGTATTGTAAGCTAGCTTTGTTCTACACATGATTAAAAAACTACATTGTCGTTCATTAAGAGCTTTTTAAGCGTATTCGCCATGTACAATAAGCTTCTTGTATTTATGAAAATGATTTTCTGGCTACAGGTAAAGTAAGTACAGAGAAACTCACTGGATGTGGTAATGGTGTGTAAATATACGTGCAATAGTTATACTGTGCAAAAAAATTGTTAGGGCAAACAAATCCGATTTTTATATCGTTGTTGGTTGATTCATATAGATGGATAATGCAAGGGAACAAACCAAAGTCAACTGCAGGCACAAAATTGAAAAGGTAAGAAACTTATGAAAGAAAGTAAATAAAAAGAAAATATTAAGTTCATCTTTCATATTTTATACTTTCAGGAGCATGCATATGTGCGTGCAAATGATTAAAATATGTTTTTTCCTGAAAATGATTGGAATAGAATTAAATTTCCTTTCAGTTAGTTAAATGCAAATTAAATAATTTATATGCAATTTTATTTGCAGCTCAAGAGTCAGCTATTTAAGATATTGAAGAAAGAAAACATTCGTCTTGCTAATGATAACAGGGTACGTTACCTTTTACTTTTACTTACACGATAATGTAGGGAGGAAATGATTCCCTGAATGAAAACTGAATCTGTTCCTGAAATATCGGAATACTTAGCACTTAAAACGTGTCTAAGCACTGAACGATAGTCTACATTTTGCTGGTAATATGTGTCTTTCTTTACATCAACAGATTATGGAATTTAAGGAAGCAGATCCCTCTATATATGGTAACTAACTTGGCCTTATTTTAAGTCAGTCTTATTTACTTGACACAAAATATTTGGTCAAATTTTTCTGTATTCTGTAACCTCCGGTGCAGAAGTTCAATATTGGGATACTCTGAAAAGCGCTACAAAATCAATCAAGATAGCAAGCGCCGTGTCTCAGTCTAAAATTGAATCATTTACTAAATCGATTATCAAGTTGCTCCGACTTTTATCTTTTCTCTCCAAAGGAGATTCTATGTCTTCAAAGCTGTACTGGTATCGTTGGATATATTTCCTGCATAAAGCTGTCGAGGAAGGAAAACAATGAATTGTCAACGAAATGATATTTTTGGAAACAGCAGGAGGTCCTAGTGTTATTTATGTTCTCATATTCAACCGTAAAATCTTTTGAATTATCACTGACGCAGCCAGTCTCCAGCCGTACGAAAAGTGCTTTCTTTTCTTGTAGAATATGCGTGACGTATCGTGACGTCATTGCTTATTAATAAGTAATTAGGTAAAACTTGTCATTTTAGAAGGTCGATTACTAAGTAATTAGCGCGTTTTTATGCTTACTAATAGTTGAATCTTATGAAAAAGAATCGTCTTACTCAATTTTTGTGCCTGAATGGAAACCAAAGTGACTCGAAGATGCATTTTGGCCGTATTTTCAGAACGTAATGTAACTACTTTGGAAGGGTTCAGAAAAGTCGCTTTTTTAGATTACATCTGCTCATTTCCAAATTTGAAATCTTGCATATTCGCTGGCAAAATTCTTTTCCCACAGAAAAACACAATTTCGCTTACGATCATCCAAAAGACAAGTCAAGTTCACGGCAAATATACGTGACTTGAATACAGTAAGCAATGATGAGTAAGCAATCTCAGTCTCGGCAATGTTTAGTCTTGTACATTGGTACGTAATGCGCGAAATGTCATGATCGGACCTGGGCGTAATGTAAAGTACAATTTTCTAAATGAGGCAACCCCTGGTCATGGAATCTTTATAAGAATACACATCTGTGTGGGTAGAAGCATGGTTGGAAGGGGCACTGGGGACGCATGGAGACCGTGAAATGGTATCTACGAGTAGTGCATGGATGTATAGGCCTATAATACGGACTACTGACTGCCAACACAGTACACACATATACCGGTGTTTAAGCTAAGTTGTAAACTAAGTTGCAAGGTTACGTCGAAACCAGTAATAATAACAAATTAAACAGAGCTTGTTCACTGTCCCAATGACCAGAGGCTGTTGTACCCAGTAATTTTGAACCGCACCTCTTATTTTTTACAGCAATAATAATTGTAATCACAACACTGTAGGGATGGATCCTTGCAAGAGAGCCCCCCCCCCCATCCCGGCCCACCAAAAAAAAACCTATAAGCCCTGCCTGAGCCGGGCTACTCTTATCACCAAATAAAGGATTTGAGTGTAGGTTGTTTAACAGGACAGGCCCTTTTTCAGGGATCAATTTCCAGTTTTTTTTTGTTTTGTTTTTGTTTTGGAGAGCAGGCAAGGTGGTTAGCCTTAGGCCTACTAAGCACATTGCAACCTGGTTTGGGGGGGGGGGTGGTAAAACTAATATGCCAGCAGAACAATAATTTCAAATGTCACCGTGGTATATTAATCCAGATTATTTGGCACCTGGTTTATCATATCAGTAGGCTATATTTCTCTCTAAAAGACTTTGCAGGGACATG